>CM062294.1:450509959-450688059 GCA_031216915.1 Pictodentalium vernedei | reverse complement strand
TGACAATTGCTCGCCGCTGTTCGGTTGTTCTCTCTAGGTACTCCGGCTTCCTGAACCCGTATACCTGTCCGATAGGAGATGATTCTGGCCTCCGAAAGTGTCGTTTAACCTCAATAAATAAATAAATAAATAAATAAATAAATAAATAAATAAATAAATAAATAAATAAATAAATAATGAAGGAAAACACTAAATAATCATTTACACGTGAAATTACGAATGCATTGCTTTGTTATCTGGCATATAGTCTTCTGTAAAGGTGTACACACTAAAAACTAAAGTGTTAAAACTGACACTTTCAAGGTGTTAAACCCATTCTAACTCTTAGGGTTTGATTTTAACACTCAAAGTACAACGCTTTTAGCACTTAGACATTACAATCGTCAGACATCTGAAACTTGAATGGATGGCACTTCCCATGTGTCTAGCATTGGTGGTTCTTCCAGAATCGTCCATAATTTGATTTGCGCTTGGTGGGTACATAATTAAAAGAACACAACGCAGATGACGCGGATCAGGCTCGAGAGTTCGAGCCTGCTCGGCGTCATCTGCGTTGTTTCCTTTTAAGTGTCGCGACATTACACTTGTCAAGTGGTATTATTGTAACACCTGTCAAGTTCTTGGATATCTACACTTGAACAAAGTGCTAGTTCAGCACTTAGTAAGTGTTAAATACAGCACTTCAAGTGTAGTTTTTAACACTTTAGTTTTTAGCATGTAGATTTACTCTTTTTGAGGAAATTTTCTCAGCCAATTTTGGGGTTTGTTTCAGAAGGGGTTAAACTCACAGCATCCTTTCACAAACTTCAGGCATTTTCCAGCGGTGCAGTATAAATATACGGAAGCTGTTTTCTTTTAAACTGCGTTTTCACCATCTTTTGATGTTCTGTAACATTTTTTCTGTTCATTATATCAACAGTGTGCGCATCGCGACATATACTATTCAAAAAAGTAGGGGATATTTGATAAAAGTAAGATATATGAAGATATATATTTATATTTTCATCAAAAAAGACAGTTGAGGCATTACACTGTGACATCTGATTTGAACGGTAATTGGGTGTCTGACAAGCACACATTCCACGCTCTGAGCTGTAGACGACATGGACGGTCATGCAGAGAATTTACCACGTTCAGTCCAGGACCTCAGTACCTTGTAAATCCTCCTCGATTCGCGAGACAAGCGTGGACCCGACGTGGCATACTCCTCACCAAACGTCCAATATCAGCTTGACTGATGTTATTCCATTCTTCCTGCAGTGCAGCGGCGAGTTCCTGGACATTGGTAGGGGGCTGTTGGCGTTGTCGTAGGCGCCCGCCAAGCACATCCCAGACGTTCTTGATTGGTGAAAGGTCTGGATTTAGTGCTGAACAAGGCAGCGTAGTGATGTTCTGCTCCTGGAGGAACTCTGTAGCGACACAGGTCCTGTGTGCTTTTGCATTATTATCTTGGAAAATGAATCGACGACCGTGACATCGCGCAAATGTCACCACATGAGCTGCTAACATGTTGTCGCGGTAGTACTGCCCTGTGACTCGCCCTTGGACTCGCCCTTGGATGACATACAGACTGTCGACGTTCTTATGAAAATAATCTCATCGGTTATATAGAATTTACTATGTGAGGGTTGTGATAGACTTGGCAGCTAAGGTGCTTTCTTGGGGGTGACTTTCTGTTTGGGACCTTCTGACTGTGCGCTGCAAATGAAACGACCTAAATTGGGCAGTTCGAGTAAAAGAGTAATATAAATTTGCTTCAATCCATTATTCATCTTTAGTGCGGCCCACAGCTAGAAGACATCGCCAGGCGAGGTCAATGGGAACGTCTATCTTGGAAACGTCAATCTGGACTAGTACTAGACTCTTTGGGATTCTTCCATCTGGGACATGTCTATCTAGGAAACGTCTAAATGGGATCGTCTAACTTGGAAACGTCCATCTGGAACTAGTCTCTCTGGGAATCGTCCATCTGGGACATGTCTATCTAGGAAACGTCTAAATGGGAACGTCTTTCTTGGAAACGTCCCTTTGGGACTCGTCTCTCTGGGATGTAATCTCATGTACATAACAGAAAACAACGTGGATCTCTTTAACTTCAAACATTCTGTATTTTTCTATCCTCCAGTTAACCTTTTACCAAACGCAGTGGTAAATGTACGTCATTCAATATTTATTTTAATTTTTGTCCCCGATACATACAGTACTGCCGTCATGGACTGGTCACTTTCCACGCGTGGGTAATATTTCCACGGATGCAACAAAATTAGATTCCAAACACTAATTATAGGAATAATCATCAAAAAATTAAATAATGAAGCACCGGGTACAACTCGGTGTTTCATTAATTAAAATTGTGTTAATGATGATTCTTACTACCTGATAAACGCATGCGTGGACATCACTGCCCACAAGTGAATTAAGGCCAGTCCATGGCGACTGCAATGTAGCTGATGATCCTCGTTGGAACGAGCTCGTCAAACTCGCTCCACTGAGGGTTCATATGTTTTAAGGCAAAAATTGGAAATGTTAGTTATTCAATATTTCAGGGTTAAGTATCCTTTCTAGTAATTTTGGGTAAAGAGTTATTAAAATATGTTTACATGTCTACATATGTTTCACTTTGATGTCGTTTGTGACACACATCTCTTCTGAAGCAGAACGTTGTTCACAATATGTTTATTCCCAATACGTTGTATTGTCATTCATGTTCGTATCTTTGTCTGAAATAATCATCTGACGGATACTGAAAAGATGACCTGCTTCAGTGTAACACAATTTTGTATATTATGTGTGTTTACACAATTTCGGGGGATTGATGTTGACATGCTGAAATAGTTGTCGGATGTTTGCGGCCGTACCCAATTTTCATGTTCATTGTATTTTTCAGTCACTGGCACCTCACGAAAATTAAAAAAAACAAAAGGTCGCAGGCGTGTTCTCTCACATGTGTGTTTATACAGAGAGGTTCGGATGACAAAGAACTCTTTGTGTATTTCTGTATTATTCAATTGTAATGGTGAGTTTAGGGTTTGTGTGGGAGGCTGTTTAACCCTTTTCCTAACATGAAAAGCAGACCACACATGCAAAAAAAATTCTTGAATAACTATTTTTTTTCATTTTTTGTCTCAAAAACATAGGTTATGACCCCTCATTGGAACGAGCTCGACGAGCTCGTTCCAATGAGGGGTCATAACCTATGTTTTTGAGACAAAAAATGAAAAAATAATTAAAATTAATAGGCGATTTTTGAGAATATCGCTGGCCGGTTTTGGTCGTTACGTTGGGTAAAGGGTTTAAACGATTTTGTTTGAGTTTTTTTTAAATGCATTCGGGTTTTTTTCGAGTCCTCCCGAAGAAAACACATGGTTAGGGTTTGTTTTAGTCGTTTTTATGGGAACTTGCTTGGCACACAGGAGAAAAGTAAAATCAAATAAATCTCCATAAAGCGAACAAACATGACTGGGGGTGTGTGTGTGTGGGGGGGGGGGGGGGGGGAGGTGCTTAAAAATTCGCACTGGTACATACATTTCCCACTGAAATGTTGTTTTTTTTTTTGTAATATACCGCCAAAATATTGTTTTCATGAAAATATACATTTACTGAACCTTGATGGGTTTCAAACGTAATACAAAATACACCAAACTGATTTAATCTAAGTGATGAGCTCAGGAACTGGTTGAACTGACTGGCAATAATTAATGTTATTCATTGATGGGATCTAATTTAGTCCTCACAAGGATGTTGCGCAATATTTTGTTTTTCTTATAGACGATGACAGGTCGAAGATTCAAAAGTTCATTTAATTTAGAGTTGGTAAAATTGAATTCATCTTTTAATATTTTTGCTATTTTGATATTCATTCTTTTGTATGTTAAAGTGAAAGGAATGATGGACCACCTTTCTCATTCTCCCTCTGATATGTTCATACCAAATGGCCAGAGGGTTTGAAGCGTACTGATCTAAAAAGATTCACATTTTTTTCTAAATTCATCCGTTTCTTCTAATGTGTCTTTAATTGGTGGCTGTTCAATAGTATGGATTTCGAAATCGTCCAAAGAATGGCCAGGAAGGTTAACATGTTGTGATTCTGGGGAATCAGCATTATGTTTTATATCCTGTTTGTGTCTAGTAGCACGTTCTCGGAAAGAATGTTGACTTTGACCAACATACTGCTTCCAACAGCGTTTACAAGTGATAAGGTAAATAATATTTGGTGAATCACAATGGAAGGTGTTACGGATCTGATAATGATTTTTCCTTTGTTCCGAAGAAAATTCCTTTTTCTGGTCAGTCATGAAAATATGCAATCTTCAACGAGGCTTTTTGCAGTTCAATACCACGCCACTACAATTCTCCAACGGTCTGTTATGTTCAATTTTCAGTGGTTCGAAATCAGAAATTTCTGCTGGACTTTCGAGTGTTTTCGGAGTTTGAGATTTCAGACTACACAAAAAGCGCAGTGAATGCCCCCCCCCCCCCCCCCTCCCCTTCAATCTGAGGGCACACAAATGGAGTAGAACTAGCCTTGTTGAAATTTACCTTATCACTTGAATTGATTGCGGTGGAAACGAATGAGCTGTGATTTGCTACCTTTAAAAGTATGTTGAGGTTGAAATGATTTTCTGTGCAACAATTGATGTGAATCAGTTGGTTTAAAATATACTTTATAATCTAAAGGCCCGGATGCCTGGACCTGCTTGCCTTTATTCACGGTCACATCGAGAAAATCCACAGAATTTTCACTGATAGTAGCTTTTAATTTAATGTTTGGATCATGATGGTTTAAAATATCCAAAAAATCATCAAAATCTTCTTTTGAATGTTCCCAAATAATAAAAATGTCATCTAAATATCTGAGAGAGATATACGAGAGGACTCTTTGCACATTTGCTCAAGGCTTTTCCTCCCATCCCACATAAATGCTTGCAAAGTTAGGACTGAAGCTTTTGCCCATAAGACATTCGACAGCCACATTATTTGTAAAAAATATTCTCCATTGAACTGGAAGTCATTACCTTTTAAACTCATCTCTAAAAGATCCAGGCAGATACAAACAGAAAAATCCAAAACAGAATTATAAACATAATCTAGGACAAATTCTAGCTTTTCGCTGGCGGAGGGGCAAGCCCAAAATTTTCCGACAGACCGAAAATTTTCCGACAGTGTAACAACAACAAAAACCCAAACAAATAGAAAGAATCTGTTGTTTACTGCAAATGTACTGAAAATTGGTCTTTTTTACCCAAAATTTACCCAAAATGGCATGTTTTTATCCCCAAAGCCAGCATTTTAATGTTATTAGGCATAAATTCGCCTAAAAATGGTCCCAAAAAATTTCCGACAAAACTTCTGGTGGGGGGGCCTCCGCCCCCCCCCCCCTTATCTACGCCACTGTTTGAGTTTATTATGTAATAATTACATTGTTCATGTAGTTATATGTTTTGGGTCCAAATACTCAATTCCCATTGGTCAGCTGGATGAAGACGACATGACCAAATGTAATTCATTTTCCAATGAATACATTTGGTTGAACTTTTACCCGCATTTACGGTAGAGCGCAGTTGACAGAATGTAATTCGGGCGGTGTTTGGGCGGGTTTTTAAAGTTTAGCGCCTCTCGCTGCTGTTTCTTAAAGACATTTCCCAACTGTGGCATAACGCCCGTTACTAAAAACCTCGCATCCATTTCTAAAGTTGTGAAAATTAGAAATCAGAGTTGTGCGCTTTGTATTTTGTGTGAGGGTGGTTTATCGCCTCGTTCGTTTGTACATGTTTTATTTCGACTTTCTGCTTTGTTGTTTGGTAAAAAGTAGTTTAAACAGTTACGGAATGTAATTATAAGAATGGAATGCAATTTTTATAATCTTTATTGGAGTATGAACGTGTGGGAATGGGTACAAATTGTATGAATCCCTTCGGGATTCGTACATAATTTGTACCCATTCCCACACGATCAAACTCCAATAAAGATTATAAAAATTGCATTCAATTCTTAAAAATATACATTTTAATTTGGTTTCCTCCCCTGGCGCACTCGGAGACAATGCCGTTAGTCATTTTAAGATATGGGTGTGGTGGCAATTTCGTTTTGCGTGATATTATCATCGTTTCTATTTTCTGTGCATAAAATGCGACTAACCATGTGTGAAACCACAGTTCAATTGTGGCTAGGTCTCTGATCATTGTTTATGTGGCTTGTCGTCTGTGAATAGGCAAATGTTACTGGTTAGATTGACGGCTATATCATTGATATAAATCAGAAAAAAGTAATGGTCCAAGGATCGATCCTTGTGGAACCGCAATGTCGATTGACTTCCAAGTAGAAGCTTTATTACAAACCACGGCACTGTATTTTACCACAGAGATACCGTTTAAATACGTTTGGAAGCTTCCCTGTAATTCCAATTATTTCTAACTTGTATAACCTTTTACCCAACGCAGACGATATCAAAATTTATTATTTTAAATATTATTTTTTAAAATTTTTCAAAAAATTTCAACAAAACCATATCATGTGACCCCTCGTTGGAACGAGCTCGTTACTAAAAACCTCGTATCCATTTCTAAAGTTGTGAAAATTAAAAATCAGAGTTGTGCGCTTTGTATTTTGTGTGAGGGTGGTTTATCGCCTCGTTCGTTTGTACATGTTTTATTTCGACTTTCTGCTTTGTTGTTTGGTAAAAAGTAGTTTAAACAGTTACGGAATGTAATTATAAGAATGGAATGCAATTTTTATAATCTTTACTGGAGTATGAACGTGTGGGAATGGGTACAAATTGTATGAATCCCTTCGGGATTCGTACATAATTTGTACCCATTCCCACACGTTCATACTCCAATAAAGATTATAAAAATTGCATTCAATTCTTAAAAATATACATTTTAATTTGGTTTCCTCCCCTGGCGCACTCGAAGACACTGAATGAGACACTTTTATATATTTTCCCAAGTTCAAGAAAAAATGTTGATTTTAAACACGTTTATTTACTCAAAATATTTTTTTTTAGATGACCGCTTAAATAATAATTTACAACATAGCTAGAGTTTTAATGAAGGATTTCATATTTCAAACAGCAACGCACTTGCTGAATAGGGAATAATTATGCCAAAGGCCAGGTCATCGTCTGGTTTTGGTTCTTGCATTTACACCGAGCATGGTGCTCCGATTTATTTACCCGAGATGGAATTCAAAAAGGATTGCTTTAATCAATGATAAATTTACGAAAGCGAAATAAATATACAGGACACTTTTCTACATATCTATGCATCATTCAACACGAGTTTATTTCTCACCTCCCCCATAAGAATGATCTGTTTTTGATGAATGTTTTCTCTCTTGCACCTAGGGTTATTTTTTTTTTTTAAATCACTGTTAGGCATTATTAAAAAAAACACTGAATTCGTTGGTTTCCTTGTAGTACCCTTCAGCGAATGAGAACAGCTTCTCTGTTTTAACAATCTTTGTCTTTTCAACTGCAATTATAGTTCACAGAGGCTGGAGTACTATTGTTCACCATGGGTAGTTTTCCTTCTGTCTAATATCTATATTTTCTAAGAACGAAACACAAGAAGGTGTGAAATAAAGATATTCGTCAGATAGAAATAGTAATGAGCTGACAATTTGTCAGTGTTGTTTGCTCTCTTTTTCCTAGAAAATTTCTCGAATATTTTCCGTTCCACTACAAATTTATGCCCCCGCATCAGGTCAATCCCTTTCCAAGCCTTGAGGGTGATGTGCTCGATGTAATCCATCCAAGTGCATTTATTGTTTTTTACGACCTCGAAGTATTTTTGTTCAAGGACTTCTGTTAGTGGTACGTTAGTCATTTTAAGATATGGGTGTGGTGGCAGTTTGGTTTTGCGTGATATTATCATCGTTTCTATTTTCTGTGCATAAAATGCGACTAACCATGTGTGAAACCACAGTTCAATTGTGGCTAGGTCTCTGATCATTGTTTATGTGGCTTGTCGTCTGTGAATAGGCAAATGTTACTGGTTAGATTGAGGGCGATATCATTGATATAAATCAGAAAAAAGTAATGGGCCAAGGATCGATCCTTGTGGAACCGCAATGTCGATTGACTTCCAAGTAGAAGCTTTATTACAAACCACGGCACTGTATTTTACCACAGAGATACCGTTTAAATACGTTTGGAAGCGAAATGAAGGAAAAGGTAACACGACGATGACTGGCTCAGTGGTTAAAGTATCGGACTTCAAACCGAAAAGTACAGGATTCGATTCTGACCCGTGGTGACTGCCTTGTGTTCCTGGGTACTTAATTCCGAATACCCACGTGGGTGCACTGTGGCATCGTGTACTGAGGTGTACTGCACGTCGATAATGCGCTTGCCTTCAACCTAACTATGCATGTACGTTGGAGAGTCTGACAATTGCTCGCCGCTGTTCGGTTGTTCTCTCTAGGTACTCCGGCTTCCTGAACCCGTATACCTGTCCGATAGGAGATGATTCTGGCCTCCGAAAGTGTCGTTTAACCTCAATAAATAAATAAATAAATAAATAAATAAATAAATAAATAAATAAATAAATAAATAAATAAATAAATAATGAAGGAAAACACTAAATAATCATTTACACGTGAAATTACGAATGCATTGCTTTGTTATCTGGCATATAGTCTTCTGTAAAGGTGTACACACTAAAAACTAAAGTGTTAAAACTGACACTTTCAAGGTGTTAAACCCATTCTAACTCTTAGGGTTTGATTTTAACACTCAAAGTACAACGCTTTTAGCACTTAGACATTACAATCGTCAGACATCTGAAACTTGAATGGATGGCACTTCCCATGTGTCTAGCATTGGTGGTTCTTCCAGAATCGTCCATAATTTGATTTGCGCTTGGTGGGTACATAATTAAAAGAACACAACGCAGATGACGCGGATCAGGCTCGAGAGTTCGAGCCTGCTCGGCGTCATCTGCGTTGTTTCCTTTTAAGTGTCGCGACATTACACTTGTCAAGTGGTATTATTGTAACACCTGTCAAGTTCTTGGATATCTACACTTGAACAAAGTGCTAGTTCAGCACTTAGTAAGTGTTAAATACAGCACTTCAAGTGTAGTTTTTAACACTTTAGTTTTTAGCATGTAGATTTACTCTTTTTGAGGAAATTTTCTCAGCCAATTTTGGGGTTTGTTTCAGAAGGGGTTAAACTCACAGCATCCTTTCACAAACTTCAGGCATTTTCCAGCGGTGCAGTATAAATATACGGAAGCTGTTTTCTTTTAAACTGCGTTTTCACCATCTTTTGATGTTCTGTAACATTTTTTCTGTTCATTATATCAACAGTGTGCGCATCGCGACATATACTATTCAAAAAAGTAGGGGATATTTGATAAAAGTAAGATATATGAAGATATATATTTATATTTTCATCAAAAAAGACAGTTGAGGCATTACACTGTGACATCTGATTTGAACGGTAATTGGGTGTCTGACAAGCACACATTCCACGCTCTGAGCTGTAGACGACATGGACGGTCATGCAGAGAATTTACCACGTTCAGTCCAGGACCTCAGTACCTTGTAAATCCTCCTCGATTCGCGAGACAAGCGTGGACCCGACGTGGCATACTCCTCACCAAACGTCCAATATCAGCTTGACTGATGTTATTCCATTCTTCCTGCAGTGCAGCGGCGAGTTCCTGGACATTGGTAGGGGGCTGTTGGCGTTGTCGTAGGCGCCCGCCAAGCACATCCCAGACGTTCTTGATTGGTGAAAGGTCTGGATTTAGTGCTGAACAAGGCAGCGTAGTGATGTTCTGCTCCTGGAGGAACTCTGTAGCGACACAGGTCCTGTGTGCTTTTGCATTATTATCTTGGAAAATGAATCGACGACCGTGACATCGCGCAAATGTCACCACATGAGCTGCTAACATGTTGTCGCGGTAGTACTGCCCTGTGACTCGCCCTTGGACTCGCCCTTGGATGACATACAGACTGTCGACGTTCTTATGAAAATAATCTCATCGGTTATATAGAATTTACTATGTGAGGGTTGTGATAGACTTGGCAGCTAAGGTGCTTTCTTGGGGGTGACTTTCTGTTTGGGACCTTCTGACTGTGCGCTGCAAATGAAACGACCTAAATTGGGCAGTTCGAGTAAAAGAGTAATATAAATTTGCTTCAATCCATTATTCATCTTTAGTGCGGCCCACAGCTAGAAGACATCGCCAGGCGAGGTCAATGGGAACGTCTATCTTGGAAACGTCAATCTGGACTAGTACTAGACTCTTTGGGATTCTTCCATCTGGGACATGTCTATCTAGGAAACGTCTAAATGGGATCGTCTAACTTGGAAACGTCCATCTGGAACTAGTCTCTCTGGGAATCGTCCATCTGGGACATGTCTATCTAGGAAACGTCTAAATGGGAACGTCTTTCTTGGAAACGTCCCTTTGGGACTCGTCTCTCTGGGATGTAATCTCATGTACATAACAGAAAACAACGTGGATCTCTTTAACTTCAAACATTCTGTATTTTTCTATCCTCCAGTTAACCTTTTACCAAACGCAGTGGTAAATGTACGTCATTCAATATTTATTTTAATTTTTGTCCCCGATACATACAGTACTGCCGTCATGGACTGGTCACTTTCCACGCGTGGGTAATATTTCCACGGATGCAACAAAATTAGATTCCAAACACTAATTATAGGAATAATCATCAAAAAATTAAATAATGAAGCACCGGGTACAACTCGGTGTTTCATTAATTAAAATTGTGTTAATGATGATTCTTACTACCTGATAAACGCATGCGTGGACATCACTGCCCACAAGTGAATTAAGGCCAGTCCATGGCGACTGCAATGTAGCTGATGATCCTCGTTGGAACGAGCTCGTCAAACTCGCTCCACTGAGGGTTCATATGTTTTAAGGCAAAAATTGGAAATGTTAGTTATTCAATATTTCAGGGTTAAGTATCCTTTCTAGTAATTTTGGGTAAAGAGTTATTAAAATATGTTTACATGTCTACATATGTTTCACTTTGATGTCGTTTGTGACACACATCTCTTCTGAAGCAGAACGTTGTTCACAATATGTTTATTCCCAATACGTTGTATTGTCATTCATGTTCGTATCTTTGTCTGAAATAATCATCTGACGGATACTGAAAAGATGACCTGCTTCAGTGTAACACAATTTTGTATATTATGTGTGTTTACACAATTTCGGGGGATTGATGTTGACATGCTGAAATAGTTGTCGGATGTTTGCGGCCGTACCCAATTTTCATGTTCATTGTATTTTTCAGTCACTGGCACCTCACGAAAATTAAAAAAAACAAAAGGTCGCAGGCGTGTTCTCTCACATGTGTGTTTATACAGAGAGGTTCGGATGACAAAGAACTCTTTGTGTATTTCTGTATTATTCAATTGTAATGGTGAGTTTAGGGTTTGTGTGGGAGGCTGTTTAACCCTTTTCCTAACATGAAAAGCAGACCACACATGCAAAAAAAATTCTTGAATAACTATTTTTTTTCATTTTTTGTCTCAAAAACATAGGTTATGACCCCTCATTGGAACGAGCTCGACGAGCTCGTTCCAATGAGGGGTCATAACCTATGTTTTTGAGACAAAAAATGAAAAAATAATTAAAATTAATAGGCGATTTTTGAGAATATCGCTGGCCGGTTTTGGCCGTTACGTTGGGTAAAGGGTTTAAACGATTTTGTTTGAGTTTTTTTTAAATGCATTCGGGGTTTTTTCGAGTCCTCCCGAAGAAAACACATGGTTAGGGTTTGTTTTAGTCGTTTTTATGGGAACTTGCTTGGCACACAGGAGAAAAGTAAAATCAAATAAATCTCCATAAAGCGAACAAACATGACTGGGGGTGTGTGTGTGGGGGGGGGGGGGGGGGGGAGGTGCTTAAAAATTCGCACTGGTACATACATTTCCCACTGAAATGTTGTTTTTTTTTTGTAATATACCGCCAAAATATTGTTTTCATGAAAATATACATTTACTGAACCTTGATGGGTTTCAAACGTAATACAAAATACACCAAACTGATTTAATCTAAGTGATGAGCTCAGGAACTGGTTGAACTGACTGGCAATAATTAATGTTATTCATTGATGGGATCTAATTTAGTCCTCACAAGGATGTTGCGCAATATTTTGTTTTTCTTATAGACGATGACAGGTCGAAGATTCAAAAGTTCATTTAATTTAGAGTTGGTAAAATTGAATTCATCTTTTAATATTTTTGCTATTTTGATATTCATTCTTTTGTATGTTAAAGTGAAAGGAATGATGGACCACCTTTCTCATTCTCCCTCTGATATGTTCATACCAAATGGCCAGAGGGTTTGAAGCGTACTGATCTAAAAAGATTCACATTTTTTTCTAAATTCATCCGTTTCTTCTAATGTGTCTTTAATTGGTGGCTGTTCAATAGTATGGATTTCGAAATCGTCCAAAGAATGGCCAGGAAGGTTAACATGTTGTGATTCTGGGGAATCAGCATTATGTTTTATATCCTGTTTGTGTCTAGTAGCACGTTCTCGGAAAGAATGTTGACTTTGACCAACATACTGCTTCCAACAGCGTTTACAAGTGATAAGGTAAATAATATTTGGTGAATCACAATGGAAGGTGTTACGGATCTGATAATGATTTTTCCTTTGTTCCGAAGAAAATTCCTTTTTCTGGTCAGTCATGAAAATATGCAATCTTCAACGAGGCTTTTTGCAGTTCAATACCACGCCACTACAATTCTCCAACGGTCTGTTATGTTCAATTTTCAGTGGTTCGAAATCAGAAATTTCTGCTGGACTTTCGAGTGTTTTCGGAGTTTGAGATTTCAGACTACACAAAAAGCGCAGTGAATGCCCCCCCCCCCCCCCCTCCCCTTCAATCTGAGGGCACACAAATGGAGTAGAACTAGCCTTGTTGAAATTTACCTTATCACTTGAATTGATTGCGGTGGAAACGAATGAGCTGTGATTTGCTACCTTTAAAAGTATGTTGAGGTTGAAATGATTTTCTGTGCAACAATTGATGTGAATCAGTTGGTTTAAAATATACTTTATAATCTAAAGGCCCGGATGCCTGGACCTGCTTGCCTTTATTCACGGTCACATCGAGAAAATCCACAGAATTTTCACTGATAGTAGCTTTTAATTTAATGTTTGGATCATGATGGTTTAAAATATCCAAAAAATCATCAAAATCTTCTTTTGAATGTTCCCAAATAATAAAAATGTCATCTAAATATCTGAGAGAGATATACGAGAGGACTCTTTGCACATTTGCTCAAGGCTTTTCCTCCCATCCCACATAAATGCTTGCAAAGTTAGGACTGAAGCTTTTGCCCATAAGACATTCGACAGCCACATTATTTGTAAAAAATATTCTCCATTGAACTGGAAGTCATTACCTTTTAAACTCATCTCTAAAAGATCCAGGCAGATACAAACAGAAAAATCCAAAACAGAATTATAAACATAATCTAGGACAAATTCTCGGGCTTCTTTTACTCTCTTCATATCCTATAATAGAATAGAATTTACTGAAGCGATAAACACCTACATAAGGCAGATTGCCAATTTTACAACAGCATTATTATGATAATATAATGAAACAAGATAATGAAACAATATAAAACGAAATGAATGAAATAATAATGTGGACAATGACGAAAGGACTGATACACCCACGATAAGAAGGCATCGCAATGATTACCATAAATCATAAATCACTGCGGGACTTCAGATTCCCGTAATATGAAGAAGCGCCGGATTATGTTACAGATCGGATTGCACAGGTCTGGGACGTTGTTTCTCATAATGTCGTAGAAGAGTGTCATATTATCCACCTGTATGTTTGGTATATGATCAACGAACATTTTGAACAGTTCATCACGCAAATGATCATATAATGGACATTCTATTATAAAATGGAATTCGTTCTCAACCGCTCCCGAATCGCACATCTGGTGCATATTCGTTCATTGCCCGGAACGACAGGCTATGAATGCCTCCCCGTTTCGATCAGTAAACTGTGGCTGCTGATTCGAAGACGAGTTAGCAGTTTCCAAGCTTCCCAAGACGTCGTGTGCACTAAATACGGTTCTAAAACATGTTCACTCTTGAACTTGCGATACGTTCTTAATTTATTTTTACCCTGTTTTTTATTATCGTCATGAATAGCATTATAAAGTTCTTCTTCATGTCTTGTTTTACCTTTCCCTGTTAGAATCGTTTTAATACCTTTTTAGCGACACAGTTGTTCGATGTCTGATATACCAAAGTATTCATGCATAATTTTCTTTAAATTATCGAGGTCATGCTTCTTTGTTTCACAAAATGCTTCACCAAGCAATGTGGTAGAATCATGGGAAGTTAATTTACAGTAATATTTGATTTGTTGTAATATTGCGTCGATAAACAAGGGATATCGTCCTTCCTCAGCTCGTACTGCATTATTTGACGCATTCTTATTTACCCCAAGTAACAGTCTTCAAAATTTAATATGTACATTTTCACTCCCATAGAATAAGATGGGTTTGGTCAGCTTATCGAAAAGACTTAAATATACTTGTACAGTCGGGCGACAATTCTGATTAAAAGAATTATTTAGTGAATACAATGCCCTCAAGCCTTTCATGCTCAAGTCTATTTGGGCGTCTTGCAATTTACCATTTTGTGAAATTGTTAATCTTAAGTAGGTGAAATTGCTTGTGTGTTGGGGGAGACAGACGATTTGCGAGCCCGGAATACCATACTTTTTGGTTTACCTATATACTGTGGGGAGTGGGGTGTAGCGGGGTGACCTGCGGGGTGGAGGTGTCATATCATTTTCAAATTCTGTACATATGGACAGAAAACACAGGCAATGTTGGAGCCAGTAGACCTCTGGGTTTAATTCAGATGTCCACTGGTTGGAGCGTTGCTTGTGTTTGTTATTCTTGGTAACAAACTTGCAATTATTGCTTGGGTGAAGTCCCCACTATGTGCGTGATTTGGTGGGGTACACTTTACACGTACTGTGGTAGCACCGGACTGTTTATAAGTTTGGTGCTAATGAGGTCATACCTGTCTCCTCCGAGTTGTTGGCGTTATTCCTACGCTGATCCTCTACCTGTTACTCTTCGAAGCTGCACCATATGTTGTAGGCACTCAACCAGATCATACTGACACGTCTCTCTCCTGGCGAGCAACTATGGCTTATCTGTACATATACCTTGCAATACCTTGATGTTGCTATCGATACTTAAAGATAAATACCGAGCAGCTGTGACTCGGTATAAGTTCTTGTCCTTATGGAACCTCCAAGGAATAGCATTATCATGACCCTTGGGGACATGTCGATCCCAGCTGCAATACCCTAATATTGCAGTTGTCACCGACATGCTACCAAGACTCAATCCAACAATACAATACACTGTAGTATTTTTCCGTCGACTATAGAATTAATATGTATGATAAATTGCATACCACGAAGGTTTTGGAACTTAAAATGGGGTCGTTGATTGATGTCCACTACTAATGCCTTTATAAATGTATACAAGTATCCAACCGATACCGAAAAACAGTTATTGACAATTGTCCCACCACTACTCGTTCTGCTGAGCGTATACACCCATGGATTCTGTCCTGGCCACTCCTTGCTCGCCTTCGACTCGGTGAATTGTTGAGATCTCTTAAAATTGTAGCCCATCAGTACTATCTCTTTCACCTGTTCTAACTTCTTCACTCTGTTCAACTTGAAAACCAATGTAGTAACATTTGTTTCCAAAATGACTGCATTCTGATATCATATTAAATAGAACACACTTGACACAGCAGAGCTATGTATGGTAAATGTTTGGGTTATAGAAGTCATTTAATTAACATCTCGTGCCACCATAGTTGTAAATGTCCTTTAGTGGATACGACCTTTATAAGCTTCCAGATTACTGTCGAATCTCAATCCACACACATTTCATTATTGTATGCCTTTTTCTTTGATAATTGGTGATAAATATTGTTTAAACTACAAGATGTAAAATTTGTTCGTCCGGACGTTTTGCGTTCGGATATTTTTCAAATGCATTTTTTACTGATTTAACACCATTATCAATATCAATATTCGTATACATACTGTTGATATCCAAAGTAGTCAGGATGGCATTTTTCGATATTTTCAATTTCGAAATTTTTGACAGAAAATCCTGTGTACTTTTTATATATCTCGGATGTCTATTTGCTACAGGCTTCAGATGATAATCAATTAGTTCCGAGATCGCATAAGATTTCGAGTCACAAGCTGAGATAACTGGCCTCCCGGTGGGGGCTAAATCATCCGTCCATGAAGAACGGTCCTTGAGCACTGAGCATAGCTGTTAAATATTTCATTCAAAGACGACGTTTGGAGTGGTGTATGGTCCGACAACATTGGAATCTCGGGACATGGAGGGGAGTCCATTGGTCAGACGAGAGTAGGCTCCTGCTTCACCACACAGATGGTCGCATGCGAGTGGAGGCATAGGAAAACTGCTTTCGTGCCCAGGAACATCAGACCTACTGTCCCTTTTCGTAGAGGATCAGCAATGATCTGGGGATGCCTCTCTCATGATTGCAAACTTGATTTGGCGACTGTACGTGGGGGATCTCAATGGTCATCAGTACATCCGGGACATTCTCAATTCGGTTGTCGTGCCTCAATTTGACAACCACCCGTTGGCTACCCCTCCTGTATTCATGGACGACAATGCAAGGCAACATTGTTCCCACGCTGTGAGAGCATTCCTTCAGGACAACGCTATTACAACACTACCTTGGCCTGCAATGAGTCCCGATTTAAATCCGTTAGAACACATCTGGGACGTCGTGCGCAAGCAAGTAATCCCCTGTACATATTTTGGCCGATTTGGAAGCTGCATGAGGAGTGGCAGCAGTTGCCTCTGGACCGTATTAGAAGGCTCACTGGTAGCATTAGGAGGAGGATTCAGGCCGTCATCCCGGCACGTGGGGGATACACTCGCTACTGACGTCAGACACTGCTATTGTGTTCAGGAGATCACAAGTTAAATTTTTGTCAGTTATTGCTGGCATTGTTTCATCATACACCATTCCAGCACCATACTTGTCGAAAGAACATTTTCCCATCAAAAACATTAGTGACAGTTATGTATAATTGGCGTAATTAAAATACTGCATATTTTCATTATTGTGTTGTCTTTCATTTGCCAATAGACCATTCTTTCCGCAGACAATCACTTTTGGTCGTCTTAAAGATAGCTTGAAAATAGTGACAGTTTCTATTAATATCACTGCGAAAAGAAACATGGGTGCCTAATTAAGTTCCAGGTGTATATGTTACAGTAAATATGTCTAATCGGTGAATATGTATATTTACTGAAAATTTCAGTAAATATGGAAATTACTGAATTCACCAGTAAATATGTATTTTTACTGAAATGTTTAGGAATTATACATATTTGCTGAAATCTTTACTGATTTGTTAAACATATTTACTGAATTCACTCTATTGATATTTTAGTCAGTAAACATAGTGTTTTCAAGTGACAACTGATCATAATGTTTGTTGCACTAGGAAGTGATCACAAACTGCAAACAATGTTGCCATAAATCACACGCAAATGTCATTGTTGAAGCTTTAAACTTATTCAAATCTTTCTGAGTCCAGTGTCGGAAGAAGAGGAAGAGACTTACCACCAGGGTTGTTGTTGTTAAGCCTATTCTCAACTAACGTGTGATCTCGCTTCGACGAGAACGCGCGTTAGTTCTTGATATTTATACAGGTGGAAATTCCTTTGAGACGAAAATGCATGACTGGCGTAATGAAAACAGAGAAGGCGGAAAAGTAACACACCCTCGCTAGTTTGCGTAGGTGAATGGTCTTATTGCCAGCTTGCACTGAGGCTGAACAGTGGTACTATGAGGTATGTCGTCATGTTGCTCCCAGCCCTCTATTTTTATCAAATAATTTTTATATGTGGTTTAACAATCCGACCATCCTAGTGCTTCTCACCCATGATAATGAAAGAAAGATCAAATATCTGAAGAAAATTCTTATTTTCACTATTCCAGGATGACTTGTCTGAATTTAATAGAAACTGCTCAGTGGCACCCTTCTTCAAGTGGCGTCTAGGGTGCGTGGCATACCTGCCATACCTTAGGTACGCCACTGTGTGGTTGTCTTTACTTACATTCCCCTATCAGATCATAAGCACATATCAATTGTGAATCTCAAAAATTCATGCGCCACCCGAGCTACATGCGGATATGATAAATCTCCTCCACTGTGTGCGTTAACTACATAGTTTTTTTTCAATTTTCTCATAATTCGTTTAACCCTTTACCGAATGGAACTGCCAAAACCGGCCTGCGCTATTCTTAAAAATGGCCACTTAATTTTCATTATATTTTCATTTTTTGTCTCAAAAACATAGGTTATGACCCCTCTTTGGAACGAGCTCGTCGAGCTCGTTCCAATGAGGGGTCATAACCTATGTTTTTGAGACAAAAAATGAAACAAATTAGTTATTCAAGAATTTCATTTACAAGTGTCGTCTCCTTTTCATGTTAGGTAAAGGGTTAACCATGTGCAATGTTCCTTTGATATGATATTTATACGACAATGCACAAACGAGTACAACCTTGTGAACATTTGGAAAATTAGATGATGAAATGTATCTTCGAAATGCAAACTTTTGGCAAAGTGTTTATTCATCAAAGATGCCGTTACTTACTTTGTGCATATCGTTTCCTATATTTGATACATTATCTATCCGTGTCACAAAAGGAAACACTTGAAACAAAAGTGTTTACAAATTAGAAAAATCCGAATTTGAATTTCGATCCAAATGTAAATCTGGGAAAAAATATTATTGATCGCCTGAGAGATGTGACGTCATTGTCTATATTTAGACGTGTCGGGCTGTTATTGACTTGTCAGGCCGTTATAAGCCCGACACGTCACATGACTTGTTCTTGTTGAGCATTACGAGGTTTCAACGTCGGGTAAAACATCCTTAATGTGCTAGGAACGCCCGCAAAAGCGGTAATAATATTTGATGGAATCTTCGTTCCTGAAAATTTTTGTCAACAGAAGAGATTTACAGGAAAGTTATCTCCCCTTAAGTTTCCAAAGCTGTCAGCAAATTTAACACTGAGGGTATGGGAATTTTATATAAAAACTAAAATTTCGGAATGCTAGCGAATTTGTATCTTCGGTGTTCGCTTCATTTCACAAAATTCAGGCATTTTCCCGAAGAGTAGAATAAAAATACAAAAGATGGCTTTTTCCAATTTTTTTTCCAATCAGTTTGAACGTTTGATAATTTTTCTCTCTTGAAACCCATTTTCAAAAAATTAGAAAACGGCATTTTCAAGACTTTGTGATGTTTTGTAACTTTTTTCTGTTCATGAAATCTACAGTGTGCGCATCGTGACATATAATACAGGCTCTTTCCGTTTACTTAGTATGAAGTCTAGGAGATAAGATTGGTTGGTTATTTTCTTTCATGGGAAGAATAAAAACTTGTAAATTACTGTAAAAACACATCCGTAAACAAAGAGCCAAAGTGGACGAGAACTTAGTGATGGAAGGCATGATACTGATAGATATTCTTAATGACTCATTATCTGTGTTGCTTCTAATTAGTTTGTCATAAAAAGCCAAGTTACCTTTTGTAACTTTTAATAAGCGAAAACAACAGACAGCTCCGAGAGCTGTCTGTTATTTTCGTTTATTAAAAGTAACAAAAGGAAACCTGGTTTATTTTCTACTGATAGTATAGGTGTTTTCTCAATAGCTACTTGCTTCTTCTTTGCACCTTTCTCATCTAATAATTTCAAGCGACATAACTTTATCGAAAGTCCATTTTCATCATGATATCGGTCAGTGTTGCATAATCGGTATTCTCGACATGCAGCGTTGGTGCTCCACGTTGAAGGTACGGGATTGGTCAAATTCACCGACTCAATGAGCAGACATTTAATTAGTCCGTGAAACGATCCCGTTAGGAAAATGGGTCTTTCGGGTCAAAGGGTAAATAGAGGCGGTCTGGCACACCTAAATCGGTCTAGGAGAATTAAGGTTGGCCGGTCTACCGACGCACGTATGTATGGGGAATGTTATGGGGTGGCCTTACTTCAGAGATCTGTGGGGTTTCTCCTGGTAAGTTTTGGAACGCAGGATCGCAAAACTCCCATTATGGTGACACTCAAGCCTAATAATCCTTCCAAAACAAACAATATATTACGCCACCGGTTCGTGAGATCCAATACTTCAGCTGGTCGGCCTGAACGATACAGTTCAACAGAGCATCCGACAAGATGAACTTGAGTGCACTACTCTCGCGTGCTTTAGTTCTGCTGTGGATCCAACAAATCTCTCATTTTGGGTTCTGCAGAAGGGCCCAAATGAGATAGAGAGAGGGGAGAGAACTGATTTATCGGTCCACAACGTTGTAGAGCAAAACAAACGTGTTTTTAGCGTTTGAGTGTCTCTTCATTTTTTTTATTAGACCGCAGCGCAACATATAACTCTCGTGATACGAGTATATCGGTAAATTAACAATATATCGGTAAGTTAGCAGTATAATGTAACTGTTTCACCAACACTGCTAATTCATGTCAATTACCATTGTAACTGTATACTCCTCAAGCCATTTTTAATTGCACCACTCGTGAATCAAATTATTCCCTCAAGATCGTTTGCCACTAAAAAACTTGATTATGCGTTTCATTTGGAGGAAAGTTCATTCACATCAATTCCACTAAATAGTGGGATATCATCTCAATAGACCTATGTTGTTTCCTCCAGAATTTTGTCAGCGTGCCTTTCTTCAGCCCAAACCCCCTTCTTCTAAATGTGTTTTCGTACCATGACCAATAATGAAGATTATTAAAAAAAACATAGAGGATTAACGTGTTTTTAAAATCTTCCCTCTAAATGAAATTACTGACTTTAAAACCCCGACAGAATACAGTGATCGCAGAACTTTGACCGGATCGCGACTGGGGCTCGATCCGGTCAAAATTCTCTATCCGCTCCCATTACACGATTACACATTTCATTTTGTACACGTGTCTTAGTGTAATCAGTAAGTATCAATAAATATCTCTACGGAAAGGGCAACTGACTGATCAGTGACTATATAGAAAGGGCCAAATGACTGCTCTGTAACTTACAGAAAGGGCCCAATGACTGCTCTGTAACTATGCAGAAAGGACCCAAATGACTGCTGCTCTGTAACTATACGGAAATGACCCAAATGACTGCTCCGCAACTATACAGAAAGGGCCCAAATGACTGCTCTGTAACTACACAGAAAGGGCCAAATGACTGATCAGTAACGATACAGAAATAGCCAAATGACTGCTCTGTAACTGTACAGAAAGGGCCCAAATGACTGCTCTGTAACTATACGGAAAGGGCCGAATGACTGATCTGTAACTATATGGAAAGGGCCGAATGATTGATCTGTAACTATACGGAAAGTGCCGAATGACCTGATCTGTCATGAACAAAACCTGGAAGCTGTAAAACAAACGTAGCAGTGTAAATCAGGGAACTTACGGAATGAGTTAGAAAACCACTCTTATGGTATCTTACTACATCCTTGCATTACAGCCCAAGAGTGAGGGCAGCTTTAAGTTGGTTATAAAATCGCTGGATTTCAGTGGGGTTCAATGCTGTTTGTTCAATATCTTACGAATTGCCCATACCAGCATTCCCAAACCATACACACACCTGTCGATCCATTATACTTTCGTTTTGAGGAGAGTGATCGACTAGCCCTGTACAGCCCATCTGGTTTGTAAATATGTAGACCGCAAGTGGCCACCTAGACTATCTGGGTAAACTAAGTGATTCTAAACCCCAGCGTTCACACAATATATCAAAGGATGCATGTCGAGTTTCTTTTACTCTTTGAGGGTCTTGATAATTTTCTTGATTTTTTCCTACAACACACCTTTTGATTCTTGCGACTAAGTAATGGTTTCTAGCCACGTTTTGGCTTCATTAGAATCCAATGCCAAGGAAAAGTTACGTCCGTGTTCGCAAAGTAAATCTCCTTGTCAACATACTGAGTCTCTTGTATTTAATTGTGTATATTGCAAAATAAACATTCATTCATTCTTCATTCATTCATTTATTCTAAATATACTAATACTAAACCACACCTTGTGATTTTAGCGGCTAAGGTGTGGTTCCTAGTCAAGTCTTGGCTGCCTTTAGTGGCAGCCAAGGCTTGACTAGAAACCACTTCCCAGGTACTTTGACTATTGTCCACAAGACCTTTTCTTTATTTGATGTTAAAGTATCTGTTATGAGAGTACAACGTTTGTGTATCAGTTAAAGACATTTGACATTTAACATCTTCCCATGAATGGTACAGAATTTCACTTCTCAGTGACTATTATATTATGGGGGGGCCGTAGCCCTACTAAACGTATTACCAGAAGGACTTTAGTCGCCATCTTGTGAGTTTCATGATTGCAGGGTTAAACATGCCCACTATGTTCATTTTGTTTCTTCTTAGTAACTGGCATGTATGTTCAAATGCATGTTACTGAAGATTTTGTGGCTAGAGATGAGCAAAAAACCGAAAAACCGAACCGATATCAAGAGGATACCGAAAAACCGAACCGAAACCAGCATTGAATACTGAAACTGTCTGATTTTCATATTTTCCCACATACACTACTTAAAAGACTTTGTTGAGGCTCGACAGCAATTGAAGAGTTCATTTTCATGGAAGAAGTGACTGATTTTCTTGTCAGTTTTGTTAACCTTTAAGGGTTGGGGAACTTGTCCTGAAGTCCTACAGAAGACTACAACACGTACATGTCCAGTCGCTTAGCAGTGATTTCTGGTCAAGTCTTGGCTGCCTCTTAAGAGGCAGCCAAGACTTGACTGGTAATCACTGTTCATGTGATTTATCATTTGTCAGCAGGACCTCCTTATGAAGGCGTGTTACAGGCACTCGACTGGAAATCACTGTTCATGTGATTTATCATTTGTCAGCCGAACCTCCTAATAAAGGCGTGTTACAGGCACTTGACTTGAAATCACTGTTCATGTTATTTATCATTTGTCAGCAGAACCTCCTAATAAAGGCGTGTTAAAGGCACATGGTCTGAGATCTCAAAAGACTGAAATAGCCCTTTGGGAGTTGAGGTGTGTTTGAAACAAGTCACAAAATTACTGTAGATATATTTCTGTTGGCAAAAGGATTTGTTGTGCTGCGGTAGAATAATTTATTTATTTATTTATTTATTTATTTATTTATTTATTTATTTATTTATTTATTTATTAGGGTTTAACGACACATTAACAGCCAAGGTCATATCGTGTCGGTGACAGTTTTACGGGTGGAGGAAGCCGGAGAACCCGGAGAGAACCACCGAGCAGCTGCCAGCTACAGGCAGGGTTAGACTGGTTGAATACATGCGCGCATCGACGTGCAGTACGCCTTAGTACACGGCATCATCGTGCTCCCATGTGGACAATCGGAGTGAAGTGCCTTGCCCAAGGACACAACGCGGGAGTCCGAATCGGTCGCTCAGACGGTCACCCATCAAAGGTCTAACCGGACTCGACGTTGCTTAACTTCGGTGATCTGGCGAGAACCGGTTACCGCAACGCCACCACGCCCCCCCCCCCCCCCCGGTAGAATGATACAAGAACGCCTTATTCTGTAGTTTCTTGGTGTGAATTCCTTTTAGGGTATTATCAGCAAATCTCAGTCGAATCTGATACCAAATACCGAACCGATACCACGATATGCCCCCTGAAATTCCGAAATTGATACCGAAATTCCGATACCGCCCATCTCTAATTTGCGCACTGTTCACGACACGACAACATTCCGAAGAAAGAACACAGAGAATACTCATTAAAGTGCTTCGTGAGTGTGAGAGGACACGTAAAATTCGTTGATTACAATTTTGATATATAAAGAATGGATGTGTCAGATTATAATCAACTATTGTAAGTTTTAACCAGGGCAAATGACACATTGTGATTAAATTATGTCATTGTTCTGCAGCTAGTCGCAAATGCGGATACTGCGCTCGACGCAGGTTAAGGGCAAAATCGTCGATTTTATCTTTATTGCTAATGCTTGCGTTTCATTCGATGCGTATCTCTATCATAATTAGTGTTCGTTAAAGATAAGTGTGTTGAACGGGACAAAAAAAGTATCAAACATAAAAAAGTAGGATAGTGTTTTTAAGTTACACTTTGCAGGTGTTTTTTAACCTTTTATACAACATAACGCCAAAACCGCCACGAAAATCGCCAATTAATTTTTCATTTCTTGTCTCAAAAACATAGGTTATGACCCCTCTTTGGAACGAGCTCGTCGAGCTCGTTCCAATCAGGGGTCATAACCTATGTTTTGGAGATAAAAAATGAAAAAAAAATAGTTATTCAAGAATTTTGTCTGTAGCCTGCAGTCTGTGGCGTCCATTCAAGCACTCTGCTTTGTTTTATTGTTTATCTTGTGTGGTGGGGTGGGGTTGTTTTCCACGTTTTTCTCGAATGGAGATCTTAACCCTTGAAGTCTAGCACCCCCCCCCCCTCCCCCGTCGCCAAATAGGCTTGAAATTCTTTAACCCCTTTACCCAACGTAACGGTAAAAACCGGCCAGCGCTATTCTTAAAAATCGACAATTAATTTTCATTATTTTTTCATTCTTTTGTCTCAAAAACATAGGTTGTGACCCCTCATTGGAACGAGCTCGTCATAACCTATGTTTTTGAGACAAGAATGAACAAAATTAGTTATTCAAGAATTTTGTTTGCAAGTGTCGTCTGCTTTTCATGTTAAGAAAGGGTTAATGTACTTTTGGTATATAGTGTATCTTTAATGCACTTCATGTGGGAACTTGGACTCCCTGCTGTGTAATTCACCCAATTACCAGACAATAAAATCGGTTAACAGCAGAACAATACAAAGTAGTTTATCACCCCTATACAGAGATCTAAGGTTTCAACGTGAATGTATTCCACTTTTACGTGAAGCCTGTAGCGAAATAGTCTCGGGAAAAAGTCAAAATAACACTCCAGCTTATCCGTCTATAATCATAACATGTGAACGTTTTGTGCAAGCACAAGCGCGTGAGAAACTGCTCCTGAAGCACTCTTATTTTGTGCGCATATCATGCATTCTCTTCGTATGAGAACATAAACAAGAAACATTCTGTGAACAAAGTTGCATCTCTCTCACCAAAAGAAGACTAATACCAATTCTCAAATCAGTGTGACTGGTGATTCACAAGAAATTAGTTTAATCTAATTTTAGTTTAATCTTAATCCTAATCTTAACGAATTTTGAAATTCAAATGTGATACCCTCAGCCTATGTTGCCAACCAAGTAACCCACCACAAGCCATTCTCCCTTGTCATTTCAGGCCATGTCTTCCGTTCTGTGGAGTGTGCCGTTTTACAAATTGTAGCCTATCAGTACTTAAATGATTACTATTTCTGGTTTTCTCTTTTATTTCTCTTCTTCTTCTTTCTATAATTTCAGAATTTCAGAAATGTGTTTCCAACCTATATCAAACCGTATTATTACTTAGTAAATTATTTACTGGTTTGGATTTAACATATTTTATAGCTGTTTCTCGAATATATTAGAGGTAATTAATTAATGGTGTGGAAACGACCTTGTACAAGCCAACGGCTTACTGTCGAATCCACAAACATCTTCATGTTGTATACTGTACTCACTGAGGTTGGAAATAAATATTGTTTAAACTAAATTAGTTTAAAATGATTTCAAGTTTATTGGACAGGGTTACAGCCTATGTGGGTTAATATCTTCTTCGAAAACACTTGAAAGGGCAAACCTCTCACACATAAACACCCCTCCCCCCCACTCCCCCCCCCCCCCCCAAAAAAAAGATCAGCGTTTTTGACTAATCATCCGGATACGAAACTCTCCTTGAGACAAAACGTCCGTGCCGAGGTGATTTTTAGAGGAACTGCCTCGTCTCCATCTCCAAGTATTGTAAGCGTTGGTTCTCGAAAATTCTTTTTACCCTTTACCTAACATGAAAAGCAGACGACACTTGCAAAGAAAATTCTTGAATAACTATTTTTTTTTATTTTTGTCTCAAAAACATAGGTTATGACCCCTCATTGGAACGATCTCGTTCCAATGAGGGGTCATAACCTATGTTTTTGAGTCAAAAAAATGGAAATTAATTGGCGATTTTTGAGAATAGCGCTGACCGGTTTTGGCCGTTACGTTGGGTAAAGGGTTAAAGAATTTCAAGCCTCTTTGGCGAAGGGGGGGGGGGGGGGGGTGCTAGACTTCTGGGGTTAAGATCTCCATTAAAAAAAACTTGGAAAACAACCCCACCCCTCCACACAAGATAAACAATAAAACAATGTACGCTACAGGCTACAGACATATGGTAATCATCAAACAGTTCGTCTCCGAGTGTTGGGAGGAGAGGAGAAGCGTGGGAATAGGGAGGCAGTTGGGAGCACAGGGGTAACCATGGCCTTCTCGTCCGAGAACCGCGACAAATCAGCGGCTGGCCAAAGTGTTATTATTATTATTATGCAGGCTGCAGAAATATCGCAAATTGGAGGGAAATATTCACGTAGGCTTCTCATCTAATATAATCGAGGGTGGTTGTATCATAACAAAAAATGGTTTTAAAAAGTACTTTTAAGTTTGGAGGTGGCATAACACAACACGAATATTGATAACATTGAATACGGTGAATCTCAGTTAAATAATGAATTCCGCATATTAGTGGATACAGTATATTATACAGTTCCATTTTTCATTGTTTTCCATGTCAATTGAAACGACCTGAGAATTTCGTACTGCACGATGTGAAGCAATTATCATCCCAATATACACGCGCGCACGCGCACTAAATAACACGTTGATCGGTCGCTGATTTGTCACGATTATCAAGTGAGAAGGCCACGATTAACCATGTGCTCCCAAATGTCCCCTGTCCCCACGTCCATCTTCTCCTTCCAACACCCGAAAATGAACTGCTTGATGACATTATGTACGCCACTCTTTCCAATCTCTCCGATAAGCATACTAACCCCCTCCTTTGTTTCCCCCAATCCCCACATATCCGTCATTCTCACATCCACATTATACTCCTAGTGAATCTTATTCATTTAGACTTGTATTTTGGACATTGTAACAGAAAGTGTTCCGTGTTCTCCACTACTCCTAGATTACACATTTGACACTCCTTTTCACCTTAAGCTCCAGTGATCGCGACCTCAGCTTAAACAGCAATGACCCCCCCCCCCCCCCCCCCCCACGTAATTATAACCTATCATCTTCACGACAGTTCATAAGTTCATAACATGCAATGTTCGAACATGGACGTGGCTAGAGGTTTCCGAATGGAGGGGTGTAGGGTAGTGAATTTCCAGCTGATGGAGCCCCCTCCCGGTCCCTCCCCATAGTTGGAATTCACTACCGAGAAACATTTTGAAAAAGAAACCATGAAAGGGGGCATAAAATGGATTTTAGTAATTGAAATGCCAACACATTTATGATAGAATTATCAGGTTATTATTATTTGGTATTCTTCTGGGAGCTGAATATGTGCGAAACAAATGCTCAACCTGAGAACTTTGAGCATTTCACACTGTCCTAACATTAAATCAGATCTTATGCAGGAATTATCAATTTTCGGTGTTTCATCATTTTGTAACTGTGAATGATGGAATTAACTCAGGATAACGATTTTTTACATGAAGTGCATTTCGAGGATTTTTTTTATTACGATAAGTAAACGAACTGTAGAAATCTCGTACCGATTGACATCATGCATACTTATGAAGCTAGATATTGCGTACCTGTTGATGTAAATGGTAACAGTTAGCATTTTTGCCGATTTGAAACCGAGTTGAAATTTTGGGAAGTAAAGGAGACATCAGCATCACCAGAGATAATGTATCGTGTCGTGTAAAATTTTATATGCCTTCTTTCTGCTTTTCGACAGAATTAATCACACCATGCGCAGAATTCCCACAGTCGGCGATGTCATCGGTTTTTTCGACTTTTGGCTACATTTCCTATTTTTATAGATGTCCGGTCAAAGTATGAGCTTGCTTTTTTTAGAAAGCAAGGTACAACGACTAACGCGCGCCTGAGGAAAAGTTCAGAATGGCGACTGCCGCTATGATGTAAGTCATCTCACTATGACAGGAAACTCTCTGTATCCTTCTTCCGCTTACTAAACCGATTCATCAAGTGCAGAATAATAATTAGCGATTCAGACCCGGGGACGAGGATTGAAAACATTTGTTGTTTTTTGACAGCAGTTGATGAAATACTTCGCAAAAAAAAGAAACGCAAAACGGACTTTCTGTAATGAGGTACGTTCCTTGTTATGGGATACTGAGATCAAGAACGAAATCAATTCATAACCAAAGTTTTAATGGATGAATGAGGCACAAATGGTGACGTTAACGTCACGAGTCGACGTCATCCAAACTCAATATTTAGTGTGATCGCCATCTGAGTCCAAAACTGCTTGGCACCTTCTGTTCATTGAAGCAATCATATTCCGGATGGAAGCTTGGGGTATGGTGGCCCACGCTTCCTGCAACACTTGCGCCACCTGCGGTAGCGTCTGAGGTTGTGGTTGACGCTGTCGCACACGTCGATCCTGTTGATCCCATAGATGTTCAATCGGGTTCAAGTCTGACGATCTGGAGGGTCAGGGCAGGACTTCGATGCATTATCCTGTAGGTAAGCTGTCGCGAGCCTTGCTGTGTGAGGGCGAGCGTTATCATGATGGAAAATGGCGTTGGCATTATGCATAATGGGGAGCACGTGTGGATGCAAAATTTCATCTCTGTACCTCTGCGTCGTCAATTTACCCTCACCATGAACGAGGTCCGTTCTACCAATGTGTGAGATGGCTGCCCACATCATAACGCTACCGCCACCAAATGTGTCCACCTCCCGAACGCAGCTAAGCGCAAAACGTTCCCCACGACGTCCACTAACTCGGTGAAGAAGGAAACGTGACTCGTCATTGACCCAATCCATTCTCCATCTCTGATGAGGCCATGCCCTTTGCATCTGACATCATTGAAGTCGCCGTCGACGATGCTGCGCCTTCGAAATGACGCCATGAACGAACTGAGCTGGGGTGGTGACTGTTTAGCACGCAGACCTGCCTCGCGTAGACGGTTGCGAAAATGGTCTGATCTGAAATCTTCCGCCGACCTGGTAGCGTTGACGCTTTAGAGGTCGCTATGGTTGTTCTCTCCAGCAAATGATGCAACCGGATGTATAGGTCCTGAGCGGGGTGGTCACTCAGGGTCTCTCGTATCTTGGAAGGTCCTGCGTTGTCTCCTGGATTTGGTAGAGGTTCCACGGGCGTGTGATGGTGCGCGGTGACACATTGAACACTTTCGCTACATTCGAAGCTGATTTGCCTGTTTCCAAGCGGCCAAAGGCATTATTGCTCTGAGCTTCGGTCAAATGCGGCAGTTTGCATGATCAATACCCCGTTAACGCTGTGTGAATTCCGATCGATTTCCACGTCAATTTATACCCCCACACGCTCTGCTTGCCTGCTCAGAGCGTGTAACTTCATGATCAGGTATTCACTCAGTGGAAACTTTGTTTTGTTAATTTCCAATATCTGTGGGGTGGCGGTGGCCGAAATTGTGACCCAGTGTCCAAAATGTTACATAATGTTTAGACCAGCAGGATATGTCGATAACCATATCTACAGCCACATTTCATCACTATATTCTCCAAAATTTGCCATGTTACCGTGACTATACCCGTTTTGGGTTTCTTGTTTTGAAGAGCATACTTCGCAATCTATTCTTTATCAGGGACAATTTCCTGACGCGGACACTGATGATAAACTATGCATCTTAAGTTATAACGTAATCGCAGGGTTATGGTATCACAGAACTAAATATTTTCCCATAGGCGACCATTATAACGTTCAGGCGAAAAAAATATGATCGTATCACTTTAATTTTGCCATTCAAATATCTTTATCAAGTATAGCCATCCAGACAACTTTTTCTGACCTGATCACATGGGGTTCATGCAACAAATGTGAGAGAAAAACTGACAGGAAGGGAAATACCGATCGCGTGCACATATTTTTCAGGGAATTCCCAACAAAAACACGCCAACAGTAAATTGTATATTTTAGGTCCAAAAAGTCATCAAAACACCCTCCTTATTTATCTGGAATATTCAACAACAATGCAAGATGTCAGTAGAATTCTTCATATGTTTATTGAAACAACAGATTTTCCCAAGGTTGTTTAGTTTTGGAGATTGCATCATTTCCAAGGCGGATAACTCTAATTCAAATATCTAGTTCAGTGATACCTCATAGAAGCCGCTACTTTTTCGTTCCTTTTAAGTGTCTTTCGTGGAGAATTTGGATCATCTAATAAATAGAATATTCAACTCGTCTCCAGTTTATATCGAAATTTACAAAACTCGTCCAGTAAATGAGGTCTGGACATATCCAAAGAGCGGTCCAGATGTAATTTACTGAACTCGTTCTGTAAATTTGTGTATAAACAGGGGACTCGCTGGAGATCCTTTAACAAACTGTGTGGTCTCACAACAGCATTTAAGAGTGCCTGCGGACAACAGTGAGATTACATTGATAGTGGCTTCTAGTCAAGTCCTGGCTGCTTCTAGAGGTAGCCAAGGCATGGCTAGAAATCACTGCTTACATGTTGGACTCACAGATCGTGGTGCAATGAATTCTTGAAAACTATCACGACCATTAAGGGTTAAAAGTGGTTTGTTTTCAAAAGATTAACTGTACAAAGTCGGATTTTAGACATCCCTTAGTTTATCACAGATTGTATAGATGGTCATTTTCCATTCTTCCCATTTTGACAAAACGACAGGCCAGAGGCCAAATTTTGGTAGACAATGAGTGAAAAATAGAACATTGCAATTAAAACTTCATGAATATCTGGAGAATGGTCCTTGTGGGACTTTTTTGCGTTTGGTGAAATTAAAAAATATTGTGACAAAGTATACCATAAGCGTTACTTTCGACTTCAAATTGTCTGTGTGTCCTAAACACAATGTCAACAGTTCACTCTTTTTGTGGTGTACATGGGCTGTGGACTGGAATTCTGATATATTGTGCCATAAAAGAAAAAATAGTGAAAGTCTGGATGAATAGGTTAATGATGTATATATAGAATAAACGTATAGTGCCTTCAAGTAAAAAAAAATATTCTACGAGTAGGATTAAGAATGAAACCGACGAGCCTCTGGCGAGTCGGTTTCATTCTTAATCCGACTCTTAGAATAAATGTTTTACTTAAAAACACTATACGTTTATTTTGTTGATTGCATACATGTAAATCATTTACAGGAAAATCATGGTGACATCGTGCCATTACTCGCTACAAAACACTGCGAGAAGTGAAGAGTACGTTGGTTCAATTCCATCAACAAACAAAACTGCCAAAAATAAACAAGGCGTAGTGATACATTTCTGTCTAAAAATAATTCCCCCACAAACTTGAGCTAAACTTGTAAAAATACTTTATTAAATGAACAATGTTTATCTTTCTTATTGTCGTTGTTTGTTATTTTTTTTCGTCACCGATTCAACTTGAGTTTTATAAACAAAGCAGTCGACACGTGCATTTGTTTATTTACACTTTCCTAATTTGGAAAATGAAACATCAATCATCATGCCCCCGCCTTTCACAATCGAACTTCTATGCTTTTCAACGCTTGGTTTCGATTGATTTACTTTCAGTTTTTCTTTGTTTATTGTTATTCGTTTTATTGTTAGACAGAGTTGAAATGTGTCATATATTCCGAAACGAAACATTTCAGCGACAGTCAAAGTTTGATAACGTCGGTTCATCATGTCTACCACAAACGGAAAACAGGTGATGACAACACGAATGCGGTAGAGGTCAGAGGTCAATAAGTCCGTCTCCAACATAGGAATAAATTCTTTTAGTGCTAAACCTATGGAGAATATTTATCACCCTACTAGCAGCTGCTACTAGGTGAATAAAACAACAATTTGTCCAAGACTTTATTGTTCGAATAAACGTCCATTTATGGGATAAAAACAGAAAACAACCATTTTGATGCATGCCGAGATGAACTGTTTTCCCCAAAACTATGGACGTCAATACCAGGGAGTCAAACTACCCATAGTGTGTGTGGTCACGATACCTTGAGAAAACCACTACAGAGACACTACAATTTCATGGATGGCCATGTCTCTATTGTTTGGGAAACCTCCGTGGTTGTTTTCAGACAACTCTTCTTGTCTGGTTGCGATGCAGTTAAACTGAAACAGTTGTGATCACATTTAAACAGAAGTGCCAGCTTAGAGTACATAATGTTTGGCTCTGGTGAGCTAGAAATATAACAAATATTAAGTAACATTGCAATTAAAACTTGATGAATACCTGGAGAATGGTCATTGTGGGATTGTTTTGCGTTTGGTGAAATTAGAAAAATATTTTGACAAAGTATATCATGAGCGTTACTTTCGACTTCAAGTTGTCTGCGTTTCGTAAACACAGTGTCAACAGTTCACTCTTTTTGTGGTGTATATGAGCTGAGGACTGGAATTCTGATATATTGTGCCATAGAAGAAACAAGAGTGAAAGTCTGGAAGAATAGGTTAACCCTTTACCAAACATGAAAAGCAGACGACACTTGCAAACAAAATTCTTGAATAACTAATTTTTTTCATTGAATAGTAAAATAATAGTCCATAAACAAGGGACTCCATGTCAATGTAATTGTTTAATAAAATCGCTCAACCGGTTCCAACGTTTCGGCCCCATGGCCTTCATCAGGGTGAAAATAACAAGAGATTTACATATCACACATTCACAATAATTAACTGTAGATAAATAATTGAGAGAGACGTTGGAATATACACTGATGACGCTGCGCTATACGTATGCGGCGAGCGTCACAGGGAAACATCCTACGGCATGCAATACACTGGAAGTCCAATAAAAGATGAATGAAATCATCCGTACCCCAATCCCCGCTAAAAGTTTAGACGACAGGGCGAGTATAATGAGGATAGTATACAAATTTATATGAGAGATAATAATAAGTGGTATCCATTTATACACATCGAAGGCGCTATTAAATAGAACGAGGCGCTATAAAATTTGTATACTATAAGGATAGTATACAAATTTATTATAAAGATAATGATCACTGCAGTATTCGAAGTAATGAGCCAAGCCCCCCCCCCCCCCCCCCATATTTCCGCCGGCATATAGACCCCTATATACAATACTACATTAATAAAACCTTAAAAATTACCGATGCCATTAACACCGACCCTTCCATCCAAATCCAACGGCATCGACACCCATATGTTATCACCGGGACATAAAAGGCACCTGGGGCTCCAGAAGATAAATCGAGAGAAACAACAGTATACATATGGTCGCCACGCCAGGAAAAAGGTAATCTAACCATACACAGGTATGCAGATATAGACGGAGAATTACGTGAGGAGTGCCCTACTTACGTTCGCGCCCCCTCCACCTTCACCCCCTCTATCAGTACAACGTGTACGCAAGGATGATATATAAAATAGCGGAATGGCCCCTCAGAATCCCGCACATGTCCCCAGATGATTATAAAGGATACATACGAAATAGTAAGCCACTGTAAATGGTGATAGGTTGGAGGTAGAGGAGAGCGCGGTATTTGAATGAAAGAAAACCATTTACTACCCCTCCCCCTCCCACCCCCCCCCCCCCCCACAGAAAGAAGGGGGGGTCATTACAGGAGACAGGAGCTATAAATAATCACAGCCCACCTTCCGAACAAATGTTTCTCGCTTGCTCTAATGAGGGGTGAAGGTCTACGTATAATTCAATGGAACATAATAATCGAATATGGTTATAATTTCTATACCCAACAAAACAGGGGTTTAACAAAATTACATATATAGGAAGATTATTATAGACATAACTAACTAGAAAGAACCATGCAACCACGGACATCATTGGGACCGCCTCTGTCAGCCGGTTCCAATGATATTCATAATGGCATGGTTATATGAGGACATACGCAAGTTATACGAGGTCACCCCACTAAAGTACAAGTCAAATCCCTGGTTGTGTTATTCCGATAAAATGAGTAATAGTGATTACTAATGCCAATAGGGTTAAGAACCACCCGGAAGGATAAAAGATGGAAGTTAAACAGGCGCCACCATTCGCACGCATAGTCAATACACGGGTACAATAAGCTAAATTTAGTGGTGGATGAGAATTATAGCCAAGAAAAGGAAATGGAACCGACATTAAAAATGAGAAGAGCACTGTCTGAAGGAGACTTTCTTCAGTTAAGTGAGGGGTCAGCGCGATACGGCAGATAAAAGGAAGCCAGTACCTCTTGCGTACATCCTTAAAGAGAATATAACTTACAGAATAATTAATACCGATTTAAATAGAAAAAATATTTTAAATCTGGCCCACAATAGGCTATCTTATCCTATTACACCTTCCAACACTAACTCCAACAGGGCCTGGGCCCCCCTAACCGAACGAGTGCGATGCGCTCGCTCGGATAAGGGGCCCCAACCCCCGCTAAAGTCAATGCTGAAAGGTGCAACAATGACGCCTGCCGTTAGGGTTATAACAGAAAAATAAGTAAATATCACCCTGGCGCAACTGGACGTACATGGGGACGGCACATGAGACGACTGGCTAAATTGGTAAACTATTTCTATTCCACTTAGTATTAAACCCAACGGAGTCTCTTGTGCAAAGTCTCCTAATCCACACGTCCTCCCGGATAAGTCGTTTGTGTTTATCATTTCCTACTATCTCTGCTACGCAAACACTTAGGTCACACAAATTGTGTCCATGGGAGTTGAAATGTACATGACTGGGTTTATCCTTGTGCAACCGTATATCGCGTATATGTTCACTAATTCTCTCCGCTAGGGTTCTTTCTGTTTCTCCTACGTAAACGGCACATTCACACTTGTTACAGCACAGAATATACACCACATTGCGTGTTTTACAATTGACATCTTGTCTTACAGTAAATTGGGATGACTTACATGTATTGTTCACTTTATCGAATGATATCTTCCCACAAGTGACACAGTTCTTTTTGCAGAGTTGGGGAGGTGGTGTGATGGTCTGTGCTGTTTTCTTATGAACAAGTATATCTGCAAGGTTTCTATTCCTCCTATGAGAGATTAATGGAGGAGATGGGAAAATTTTCTTCATTTTTTCTGAATCGTGTAATACATGCATATATTTTTTAGTAATATTACTAATGTCAGGTAAATGTTTTGAGTACGTAGTAACCAGTGGCACACGAACATTTCGCTTTTTGTCTTGACTTTTTCTATATTTCAAAAGAGTGTCTCGATCCAATGCGTCGACCTTCCGGAGCTGCCTTTCAATAAGCGTCCCACTGTAACCTCTTCTTCTTAACTGAATTTTGAGGTCTTTTCGGTGTCGGACATAATCGTCGTATTTTTCACATATTCTCTTTATTCTTATGCCCAAACTGTATATAATAGATCTTTTAGTGTGAGTTGGGTGGTCGGATTTGTAATTGAGATAAAGCCTTTTATCCGTTGGCTTGATATACAAATCCGTGCAGACATGTCCATTCTCTAATTTAACGTATGTGTCTAAAAACACAATTTTCTGTTTGCTGTATCTCAGTTCTACCTTGATATTGGGATGTATGCTGTTAGCGAAGTTTGAAAAATTCGTCAGTTCTTCTATGCCATGAGTCCAAATTCCAAATCCGTCGTCAATGTATCTTTTATAGAACATAGGTTTTAGGTGGAAATTTAATAGCGCCACGTCCCATTTTCTCATATAAGTACATGCAAAGTTCTTCCCTAGTCTTGATCCAATAGCTACTCCATCCTTTTGTATATAATGTTTATTGCCAAAGTCGAAGTTGTTGTTGTCTAGCACAATTTTGATCATATCTAATACATATTTAGTGGGGATTAATGCCGACGTCCGTTTTTCAAGAGCTTCATGACACGCTTCAAGGCCTTCTTTACGTGGGATGGAAGGATACAGTTTACACACATCGAAGCAGAAGAGGTATGCATCTTCTGGTATTTCTTCATCTATGCATGATACTTTGTTGATAAAATCTGTTGTATCCTTAATGAAGCTAGGCGTGTTTGCCACGTATTCTTGGAGTTCATATTCTGCTACCTCAGCAACACGCTCCGTCGGAGTACCAATGCCACTAACTATCGTTCTGTATGGCAGTTCGGGTTTGTGTAGTTTTGGGTTCCCTTTCAGTTTACCCGCAGTGGGATATCTTGGATTCAAGTACTGTTTCAGATCTCTACCGATTGCCCCTTCTTTCTCCATTTTATTGAGTAGTGTTCTAACATGTTTGGTAGATCGAGTAGTCAAATCTTCCTCGGTCTCAAGATAGGAGGGACTGGCTTCCATTTCAGATTGCAGTTTTTCAATATAATTTACTGTGTTTTCTACTACTACCCCAGAGCCTTTATCTGCTGGTCGTATTATAATGTCCTTATTATCCAGGAGTTCTTTCATTCCTGCCCGTTCTTTGTTAGTGATGTTGTGTGGAATTTTATGTTTAATACTTGCCATAATGTCATTTTTAACAATATCAATATACGTGTCAAGTGCAGCGTTTCTGCCGCTCATGGGTGTAAACGATCTCTCCCTCTTATTGGTGAATTTTTTTACTTCAAAATCGTTATTGTTTTCGTGTCCCTCGCTGTAGAAGAATTCGCGTAACCGCATACGCCGTTCCGACTCGATAAGATCCGCCGCCAATTTACTAGTATCCATCTTTTCTTGTGTGGGGATGAATTTGAGGCCCTTAGATAGTAAAGATGTTTGCGTATCCGTTAATTCCAATTTTGAAATATTGGTGACCAGATCATTCCCTTGTAGCTGTCCATTCTGGTGCTTTTCCGCCCCATGCTTGTTATGTTTAAGTTCAAAAGAACTAGATTTCCTCAATTCTCCATTAAAGATGCCGGCCGCTTCAGGTATATTGACATCTTCCGCAGATAAGGTATTCCCGCATCCATCTGACATAGTGAACCAGTCAAAGTAGGGGCCATTCGTGCCAGCTTGTTCATTTGTCTCTGCCATATGACTAGCTATAGAACTGGATCGCGAACTTGCGAGTGCTCGTAGTTTGTGTTTCTTAATAGTAGCTGATCTCTCTTGTTCCACATTTTTCCAATTTTCAGTAGCGCTCGAGTCATGTATATTATTTTTATATCTGATATTCAGAATATCGTTCTCGAGGTCTTTAAGTTTTTCTTTGCATGCTCGCGATATGATATTCATGAATCTCAAGGATGTGTCAATTTTAATTTTTTCGCACTGATTTATGTACCTCTCGTCAACGTCCAGGTCAGGATTCCAGTGTATTTGAAACCTTATCGGGATCAAACATTTCCTAATTGCCGTGTCGAGAAAGTCATTATGTGATATATACCTCTCCCTTTTCTCTACAGCTCTTCGAAGCTCCATGTGAATCATCATATCTCTCGTTCCCATCTTCCGGGTCAGGAGCGCAACAACAGTAATTGAATAGTAAAATAATAGTCCATAAACAAGGGACTCCATGTCAATGTAATTGTTTAATAAAATCGCTCAACCGGTTCCAACGTTTCGGCCCCATGGCCTTCATCAGGGTGAAAATAACAAGAGATTTACATATCACACATTCACAATAATTAACTGTAGATAAATAATTGAGAGAGACGTTGGAATATACACTGATAACGCTGCGCTATACGTATGCGGCGAGCGTCACAGGGAAACATCCTACGGCATGCAATACACTGGAAGTCCAATAAAAGATGAATGAAATCATCCGTACCCCAATCCCCGCTAAAAGTTTAGACGACAGGGCGAATATAATGAGGATAGTATACAAATTTATATGAGAGATAATAATAAGTGGTATCCATTTATACACATCGAAGGCGCTATTAAATAGAACGAGGCGCTATTAAATTTGTATACTATAAGGATAGTATACAAATTTATTATAAAGATAATGATCACTGCAGTATTCGAAGTAATGATGAAGGCCATGGGGCCGAAACGTTGGAACCGGTTGAGCGATTTTACTAATTTTTTTCATTTTTTGCCTCAAAAACATAGGTTATGACCTCTCTTTGGATCGAGCTCGACTCAAAAAACATGATTGTGTCCTTCAATACACACACACACCAACACTACTTGGGGCGCGGTGGCTCGGTTGGTAGAGGTGCAAGCAGCAAGCCAAGAGATCCCCGGTTCGAATACCACCTGCGGCAACCGCGTTGTGTCCTTGTGCAAGACACTTCTCCTCAATTGCCCAAGTGGGGGCTCGGTGACGCTGTGTACTGAGGCGTACTGCACGTCGATGGTACACCTGTCTTCAACCAATGCTAACCCTGCTTGTGTGGAGTTAGTATGTAGGGGAGCTGACAGTTACTCGCCGTTGCTCGGTGGTTCTCTCCGGGTACTCCGGCTTCCTCCACCTGTTAAACTGTCGTGGTCATGATTAGCCATTGTGCAGAAATATGTGACCTTAAACATCAATATATAATAGTTTAACTGATGCAAATGATGTAAGTAATTTCCCAATTGAAAATATCGCTGGCACATGTACTTATTACTCACCTGAACAATTCCGCTCCAAATCCCATCAAGCTGACAAATCATTCTCTCTGTTTCACATAAACTGTCAGAGTCTGAGTGCTAAGTGGGACTCTTTAATTGAATTATCAAGTAATATGCAAACGGCTGACAACACATTTGATATTATTGGACTCAGTGAAGTATTCAAAATTCCGTCCAACATGAATTACAACCTTGAAGGTTACAGTCCACTTATAAAAAACACACGCCCAGATGACGACGACGGACGCGGCGGGGTGGGATTTTACGTCAAACTAGGTATTCAGTTTCAAATTCGGCATGATCTGTCTGTCTTCATACCTCATGTAATAGAAACTCTGTTCATAGAAGTAAAACTCTGTAATAAAACAAAAATCACAGGCGTTATTTACAGGCCAAATACTCAACCTAAAGCGGACATAGATCTCTTCCTGGTAAAATTAAATGAAATAAATGATAAACTAAATCAAGAAAACAAAACCTCGTACATAATGGGTGATTTTAATATTGATCTTTTAAAGGTGGACTCTCACGCCAAAAACAGAAGCCTATATCAATATGAAAATAATCAAAGTAAGGCCCCGAGGCAAACATATATACTTAAACGTAAAATAAATGATGAGTCTATTGTATACTTCCTAAGCTTACTAGAACAGAGTGATTTGGAATATGTACTTGAAATAAATTGTCCAAATACATCTTATGAAAAATTTATCGACATTTACTCAAACGCTTTTGAGTCAGCATTTCCATTTTCTGAAGTGCATCTGAACAAAAAGTTTATCAGGCGTCAACCATGGATGACTAAAGGCCTCATAATTTCTTCAAATAACAAAACCAAATTTTACAATAAAAAATTACAAAATCCAAATCAAAAGAACATTGCCAATTATAAAAATTATTGCAAAATTTTTAATAGGATTAAAAAACAAAGTAAAGCTATGTACTTTAAAAACATTTTAATAGAAAATCAAAACGATCTTCGGAAAACTTGGAAAATACTAAATGAAGCCATAAAGAAACATACAACGGAAGCTAAATTGACGTCTTCTCTTGTCCACGATAATATCGAAATTAAAAATCCACGGGAAATTGCACAAAAATTCAACAACCTCTTTGTAAATATAGGAAATATTACACGATCCAAAATATCTCATGTATCAAAGACATATAATGAATTTATGAATAACAATCACCCAAATAATTTTTATATTAGCCCCACTACCCATCTAGAAGTCAGTAGTGTCATCACCGCAATGAAATCAAAAACTAGCAAAGACTACAACAACTTCACGTCACAAGTACTGAAACACAGTACTGATTTAGTTGCGAGACCACTCGCGCATATTATCAACATTTCATTCGAGCAAGGTGTTGTACCAGACAGTATGAAAATTGCACGAGTAATACCGATATTCAAAACAGGTGACGATAGAAATTTTAACAATTATAGACCTATAAGCATACTGCCCGTCTTTTCTAAGGTCATGGAAAAAATAATGTATAACAGGCTGACAAACTTCTTAAACACTTTTAATATCTTAAATCCGCTTCAATACGGTTTCAGAAAAGAATCACTCCACAGTACATCCTGTAATGCATCTTTTGAAACACGTAGCAGTTGAAAATAACAAAGCGAGTAAGGATATCACCATGGCAATCTTTCTTGATCTTTCAAAAGCTTTCGACACGATAAACCACGATATTTTGATACGAAAACTTGAATATTATGGTATTAGAGGTATTGGAAATAAATGGTTCCAAAGTTATCTTTCTAATCGAACACAGTATGTTACGTATAACATAAACGAAGAGCTGTCTGTTGTTTTCGTTTATTAAAAGTTACAAAAGGAAACCTGGCTTTTTATGGCAAGCTATTTAGAAGCAACTGGTTCACAGATAATCCGTCATTAAGAATATCTATCAGTATAACTCTGACCAACACTAAGTATCTACTGTGGCTCTTTGTATTGCGAATGAGTTTTCACAATGAGATTCACGATTTTGTTATTTCCAGGAAAGAAATTTGAAAATCTTACACTTGAGACTTTTATGTTAATGGAAAGAACAGTGTCTGTATTATATGTCACGATACGCACGCTGTGAAATAATGAACAGAAAAAAAGTTCCAGAACATTAAAAGATGGCGAAACGGCCGTTTTCTTATTTTTTTTAAATGAGTTTAACTCTTCGCCCAACGTAACGGTCAAAACCGGCCAGCGCTATTCACAAAAGTCGCCACTTAATTTTCATTATTTTTTTCATTTTTTGTCACAGAAACATAGGTTATGGCCCCTCTTTGGAACGAGCTCATCGAGCTCGTTCCAATGAGGGATCATAACCTATGTTTTTGAGACAAACAATGGAAAAAATTAGTTATTCAAGAATTTTGTTTGCACGTGTCGAATGCTTTTCATGTTGGGTACGGGTTATATTTGTTTATTTAGTTATTGATGTTTAAGGTCACATATTTATGCACAATGGCTAATCATGACCGTGACAGTGTTACGGGTGGAGGAAGCCGGGGTACCCGGAGAGAACCACCGAGCAACGACGAGCAGCTGCAAGCTCCCCAACATCGTAACTCCGCACTGCAGCACAGGCAGGGTTAGATTGGTTGAAGACATCCGTACCATCGACGTGCAGGACGCCTTAGTACACGGCGTCATCGTGCCCCCACGCGGGCAATGGAGATGAAGTGTCTTGCCCAAGGACACAACGCGGTTGCCGCAGGTGGGATTCGAACCGAGGTCCTCTCGGCTTGCAGCCTGCACGTTTATCTACTGAGCCACCGCGCTCCCTGGGTACGGGTTAAACAGAGAATAAGAGCCAAACGTTCAAATTGAAATGATGCGCCCATCAATGATACAAATTTGGTGTCATTCGAAATTTTAATTTTGTATGAGGGGACGCGGTGGTTCAATGGTTACGGCATTGAACTCCAAACCGAGATATCCACGATTCGATTCCCGTTTTGGGTAACAACGTTGTTTCCTTGGGCAAGGCACTTAATCGCGATTGCGTGGAAGCACGGTGGCGCTGTGTACTAAGGCGTATTGCATGTCAATGGTGCACATGTCTTCAACTAATGCTAACCCTGCTTGTGTGGAGTTAGTACATTGGGGAGTCTCGCCGTTGCTCGGTGATTCTCTCCTGCTATTCCGGCTTCCTCCACCGGTAAAACTGCCCTACATGTACACGAGATCACCCTGGCTGTCGAAAGTGTCGTTAAACTACAATAAATAATAAGATTGTATGAAATTCCCGTACCATTAGTGTTAAATTTACGGACAGCTTTAGGAAATTAAGAGGAGGTAACTTTCCTGTAAATCTCTTTTCAATGACCAAAATTGTCAGCCATGCCATTGGTGTAAATGGATCACAACCACATTGTGATTTGATAGAAAAAATACTGCTTTTCTGATCAATGTATTGCAAGCTACTACTATTAACTTGACACATCAGCTTCTTGAGTAGAACAAGGCGCCACCTGCAATGCTTTAGCATTGCAGGTGGCGCCTTGTTCCACTTCAGAGACGATATATTCCTACTCGAAACTCATTAGAGCTGTCAAAAAATGTATCAATGTTTTTTATTCATAAATCTGTTAGTGGGTACCAATTCACACCTATATTGACCTATAAAACTGACATCTTACAGGGCATTCGATGATTTCTGCAACAGTACCCCTGAAATATCCAGACAAAAGTGTGGTTTCAGAAGAAGTAACACATGAAATACCTAGAGACGTGAACTGGAAAGACACACATTAGTTGAGCAGGTCTCTTTGATGAGTTTGCCTTGAATTTCACCATGTATGCGTCATCGTTATTGAAACTTTACATTTTACGACGGCATTCAGTGCTAAATTCATTTGTTTGCGAGGAACTTACCATAATTGACGCCTCACTACCATCATATCTTACTAATATTGTGCGGCCCTAAAGAGTTTTTTTTTTATATTTTCCAGTGCATATGACCCGGATGTTAGGCTTGGACTAACAGGACATTTTCAACGCATTTCGGTCCTCAGTCTATTTGAACGATAAAATATTATACAGATCCGGGTACGTTTTTAATATGCTCATCTTTACGGTATGTTTTCGCCCGTTTGTAGTGAGTCGCAGTTATCAAGAAGATGTTTATACTTATATTATGTACATTTTTCTTAACTTTATCAGTTCCGTGGTCTATTGGAAGAATGGGAACAACATATCTACACCCGTGTATCATTGATTTCGATAAGGAAATGTCATTTTATAGCTCGGATGTGTTTTCAACTTTAGTTCAAGTGGCTTGCTGTTTGGGCAATGATCTCAGAAGCCGTTGGGCCAGGAGATTCAATATACAATACGTCTTGTGAGAACCACATGGTTCTATCTACCAGTGGTTCTCACGCGACGAATTATAGGCAAGCCGTCAAAAGATACAAGTAAATGGTGCATGCATTACTGTGGTCACAAAACGGACAGAGAATTATGAGTGGTTCGAGACTGGATCGCGATCCGATCGAAATGATCTTTCCACGTTGATCGACGCACAACTCTTTATAGTATGGCCTTCGATGACTGGTCACTTTCCACGGGTGGGCAATATTTCCAAGGATGCAATAATATTAGATTCCAAACACTAATTATAGGAATAATCAACAAAAATTTAATTAATGAAGCACCGGGTACAACCCGGTGCTTCATTAATTAAAATTTTTGTTGATTATGATTTTTATTACCTGGTAAACGCATGCGTGGGCATCACTACCCACGCATGGATTACGGCCAATTCACGGCGACTGTACTGTAGAATCTCTCTCATCGGAAAAATGCGAGATGAACATTGAATCAAAGATTCTCTGTTTTCATTCATGATTCGGTCTTACTCTCGCAATATTGTATTCATATCATCTCGACCCGCTGGTGATAAGAGTGTGACTGGTCGACAGTAATACCATTTGGGGGCGCGGTGGCGTCGCGGTAACCGGTTCTCGTCAGATCACCGAAGTTGAGCAACGTCGAGCGCGTTTAATAGTTGGATGGGTGACCATTTCAGCGACTGATTCGTGCTCCCGCGTTGTGTCCTTGGGCAAGGCACTTAACCCCGACTGCCTACATGCGGGCACGATGACGCTGTGTACTAAGGCATACTGCACGTCGATGGTGTGCATGTCTTCAACCAATCTAACTCTGCCTGTGCCGCGGTGCAGAGTTCAGAGTTACGATGTTGGAGAGCCGGCAGCTGCTCGTCGTTGCTCGGTGGTTCTCTCCAGGTTCTCCGGCTTCCTCCACCTGTAAAACTGTCACCGACATGATATGACCCTGGCTGTTAATGTGTCGTTAAACCCTAATAAAAATAGTAATACCATTTTTATGAACACAGTACTGTACAACATGTAACAAACAACGGTATCAAAGGGAATGATGCCCACAGCATGTTCATCTTCCCTTGTAGTCGGCATTTGGTCAAAGTTTGGTCCCTCCCATGTTTCACTATCAGTCTTTTAAGTGCTCCACATCTTTTCGAAAGTTTAGTAGTGTGATAAACAGAACTGTGATCATAAAAGTGGTATTTCCCTCCACCAGATCGCGGGCGGATCGTGACCCACTTACACACCATAAATCGAGATTCTATAAACAAATGTCCTGAGATCAAGTACGAATGAATAGAAAAAAAACAATTTAGTATCTCAAAAGCAATGTTCTTGCCTTTCCTTTGCGACCAGGGAGATTCCATAGTAATGTTCGGAGAAAAACGGAAAGATAATTTCGACTGGATCGCGGCTAGGGTTTAATACATTCCCTGGTTTTCTTGGAACCGGGAACGGGAACGAAATTACTCTCAGAACCGGACCCCATCTCCAAACGGAAAAGTTTTTTTCCTGAGATAAGTATGAAAACCGAAACCCGCTTCAATCTCGTCTTTATTTTCAGAATATGCATTATCACCTCTACCTTCTCCAACATCAATACCCTCTTCACTGGCATCACCAGCCTCCTCTGCTTTAAGCAGAGGAGACTGGTGACGGCAGTGGAGAGGGTGTTGATGTTGGAAGAGGTAGCGAACAGTGATACTAGTACTTCTGAAAATGAAGACGAGTTTGAACTTTGAAACGGGTGAATAAAATCAAGCTGTTGAAAGGGGGGGGGGGGGGTTCCCTCCAGAACTGTTTGAAAGCTACAGTGATTTGTTGAAAATGGTTCGTCAGGAATCAGGACTGTAAAAATTTCAGGCGTGGAAGGGCTGACGAAATCCTACAAAGTTTCAATTCAGAAAACGTCAGTTCAATACTCAAACAGTGCCAAACTTCATTCCTGGTTCCGCACTATACATTTCCCGGGTATCGGGGTCGGCTTTCAGAACCGGGAATTCCCTTTCCCTGGATTAAACCCTGATCACGAAGTAAGTAAATTGCCCCATCTCTTAAACTCCACACGATTCATTTTATATATTTATAGTCAGAAACAGAAAATACATGTCTGAAATATGTAAAAGTTTTATAGTTTAGCATCCAGAACTCTGGGGGTTTGTTGTAGTCATTTAAAAAAAAAATCCTACTATGTTTCAATTCAGAAAACTTTAGTTCAATGCACAAATAGTGCCACTGCTCTTCGTTCCTGGTTCCGTGCTGTAGATTTCCCGGGTATCAGGGCCGGCTTTCGAAACAGGAAATCCGGGAATTCTCGTTGGCAGGATTAAACCCTAATCGCGACTGGATTCTTCCCGGTTAAGTGCTGTTAGGCGACATATCGTTGGAAATGGTTTTCAGTGTCCACTGTTGTCCAGCAAGAATCTATTTTGAAAGTGGAAAGTTTCAATAGTTTTCTTGTGTGAAACTCCTCAGTAAGCCACAACGGCCTTTGCGTTTAAACACCAAAATATACAAAAGCAACTACATACCGGTGTGATTTTGATTCAGCTGTAATTTGTTTATGTGTTCAGCTTGTGTTTTAACATCTTCCTAGTTGTCGACGCCGTCGCCGTTGCGTTGTCGTTGTCGTTGTCATAATTATCACCTTCTACGCTGCATCACCACCATTAACTGCATTAGCAGTACCTTCAACACCATTATCCTTATCATCTTTGTTTTTACGTTGTTCCCATTCAAAGTGTATTATCCATCGTATTGAAATTTTATAATGTTACACACTTAAAACTAAAGTGTTAAAACTGACACTTTCAAGGTGTTAAACTAACTCTTAGGGTTTGATTTTAACACCCAAAGTTCAATGCTTTAAGCACTTAGACATTAGAATCGTCAGACATCTGAAACTTGAATGAATGGCTCTTCCCATGTGTCTTGCATTTGTGGTTCTTCCAGAATCGTCCATAATTTGATTTGCGCTTGGTGGGTACATAATTAAAAGGACACAAGGCAGATGACGCGGATCAGGCTCGAGAGTTCGAGCCTGATCCGCGTCATCTGCGTTGTTTCCTTTTAAGTGTCGCGACATTACACTTGTCAAGTGGTATTATTGTAACACCTGTCAAGTTCTGGGATATCTACACTTGAACAAAGTGCTAGTTCAGCACTTAGTAAGTGTTAAATGCAGCACTTCAAGTTTTAGTTTTTAGCGTGTACTACACTCTAAAATCATTTGGGTTAAAAATCGATCCACATCAGGGACGAGTGAACAGGAACCCAATTTGGGATCGAGCATTTCATTCAATTTAAATTTTATGTTGTTACTACACTCTCTAAAATCCGTTGAGTTGAAAATTATCCTGAATCAATTGGATCGAGTGAATTATGGTTTCATCCAGGGAACGGGAATTTTCTGGTTCCCGTTTTTGAAATCAGTCTCGATACCGGGAATTTTCCGGTTCTCGTTTGAGAATTTCAGTCCGGATATCCGAGAAAGTCATAGGACAGAACCGGGAATCAAAAGCTGCCCTCGGCAACCTTTCTTTGATTGTCGATTCTGGTCTATGAATTCCCGGGCAGTAGCACTGGTTTTCAGAACCGGTAACCAGAAAATGCCTGTTCGCGAGGTTAAATCACACCTCCTACGGCGGTGCTGGTCTCGGAAGAAATTGATATTCGCCGTAATGTCATAAACTATAATACACAATCATTGATACCATGGTCTGTGTATTTCCATGGTATCGTGATTGACTTTCAGAACTCGGAGCCCTAGAGTCGTGAAATTCCCGTTCCCGTTATTTAACCTTAGAGTGAATATGATTTTCGAGTGGATTACATCAATCGGCTACGTGTGCATTCTACTTTGAAAACGGAATTTATATCGCGATGCGGAGCCATTTCCGTGGTCAAAAAGTTGTTGATGTATTGTTGATTTGTAACTTGTACTTTTTAAGATTACTCCGCTGCGCAATGATGTCGAAATATCTAAATTTTAATCCATGGCTGACAAGTTTGGTCATTGGAGGATATTTACAGGAAAGTTAGCTCCCTTTAACATCAGGGGTGTGGGATTTTCGTATAAAAATTGAAATTTCGAAATGTTCGCATATTTGTATTATCGATGTGCGCAACATTTAACAAAAAATTTTCTTGTAGAGTAGAATAAAAATACGGAAGCTGGCCTTTCACATTTTTCCCCAAACAGTTTGAACATTTGGTTATTATTCTCCGTTGAAACCCATCTAAAAATAAGAAAACGGCGTTTCCTCCAACTTCTGATGTTCTATAACGTTTTTTTTTTTATTTTACCAATAGTGTGCGCATCATAACATGTATTATTATGCCTCACGTTTGTAACATCAGCCGTGATTGGTTAATTCGACACCTTCTAAAAGTCATAGTACTGGAGTTTTGGGGCAAAACACGGGTACTATCGGAACGTTTTTCCCTGGAGGCAAGAGAACGAAGAAAATGTAAGCTCCACTTCCATTGATCAGCTCAACACCAAACGCTGGCTCCGTGTTCGTTTAACTATTTTCGTCACCAGTAGACACAAACTTACCAACAAATGGGCATCTTCCGTGGGTGTGTTTTCAATTTTAACTGCAAACAATGAATTCAAAAAGAATCAGAAATATGAATATGAGTTATGACTTCAGGCTCAATCAATTATATTTCCACAAGTTTAGTAATCCCCATCCTCACTGAACCTCCGCCTCAAGTTCAAATGAATTGTTTCACTCCGCTTAATTCTGACAACTGCCATCGTCCGAGAAACATGAATTTATATTCCATTAATTTATACCACTTATCACACAAGCATTAACAATGAATTATAACATGAACAGCTGTAAACACTGGCATTTGTTGATATAGAAACTCCCAAAGCGACGGCACTTGTGACAAGTCATTTTCGAAGAGACGTCATTCGTTCGAAATGACGTCATGTTTTGGGATTCGACTACATTGTTGTTACAAGACTGATGGCATGTTGCAGTTAACGCTTAACATTATAACAATGAACGTACTTTTGTTCGGAATAATAAAATAATTAGAACTTTTCTTTTCATGTTCTATCGGTCGATAGTACATGAGTTTGTGTGATATCTGAAATAAATCCTTCAGCAGCTTCGCTGCTTCAGGTTTTATTTCAGAAATCACACAAACTCAGGTACTATCGACCGATAGAACATGAAAAGAAACGTTCTAATATTATAATATAGACACTATTATTATATGCTAACCTGTGAATTATCGCAAATTATCTAAAAGATATTTCTCGATCTCTATCGACTCGACAGATATCGAGAAATATTCCTCAGTAACTTCCGAAATGACGGCACGTTTCGGCGTATGACGTCGCCGTGAAGGAACGATCAGCTGATCTTTGTTATTGTTTTGAAACGTACGCATTTGGGGTCGAATTGGACTGAATATAGTGCAATAAAATGTCTCGTAGCATATAATAAAACAGAAAATCTGCTCTATTTTAGTCAGAGTCGGGAATTATCTCATGAGTGAGGAACTGAAAGTTTTATTTTTCGCGAGCGCTTGCGCCAGTGAAAAATAATACTTTCAGGTCCACACGATGAATTTTTTCAGTATCTTTCGAAATGACGTTACGCTTCGACGCATGATGTCACCTTGAACGTCGCCATGAAGGAATTATCAGCAGCGTTTTGTTATTGTCTTGAAACTGTTTGCAGTCGAATTGGTCTGAACATTGCTCAATAAAATGTCACGTAGAATATAATAAAAAGAAAATCTATGCTGTTTTAGTGAAGCGCGAGTGAAAAATAATACTTTCAGGTCCACACGAATGAGATAATTCCCGATATTAACTAAAACAACGTAGATATCATCTATTTCATCCCATTAACATAACTGATAAACGTCTAGACGGTGAGATTTGCTAATTTCTCCCCGGGAACAATAAAAAAACTTGTAAGTTGCTGTAAAAACACATTTTCTAAACAAAGAGCCAAAGTGGACATACTTAAATGGTTGAGAGCTACATTACTTTTAGTTGACTGAATTTGTTCATCAAAATTTGTTTATTACAAATTATTGAAGAGTGCCTATGGGCACTCTTCAATAGTTTGTGATAAAACAAATTTATATAAACGGAATATTAGTCGCATTTGACTGAATACGAAGCATAAGAAAGCAAAATGTTGGCTTTTGCTCTGGTATCCTCATTTTTTAAAAGCCCTGACAGTGGCTTCTAGCACTCAACCAGTTAATGATGGTACGTGTTGTACTAATGGTTGTTCATGATGACAGTTTTTTTCTGAGAACTAGATGCTTCTAATTAGCTTGCCACAAAAAGCAAGGTTTCCTTTTGCAACCTTTAATAAATGAAAACATTAGGCAGCTCCGAGAACTGGCCGCCGTCTTCTTTTATAAAAAGCAGCAAAGGGAGCATTGGCTTTATTTTCTACTGCTGTTATCTCATAGGTGTTGCCTCAACAATTACTTACTTCTTAATAAGACATTCCTCTCTCGGTCAATAACTTCAACGGAGATAATTTTATCGAAAGTCGATTTCCATGATGATATAAGGGATGTTAAAATTTATCCAATAATGCAACTAAGAATTATCACGGGTTCTGGAAAGAATCAGATGGTGCCAAGGAGGGGATCATAGTCTATCCATCATAGTTATAGTAAAGATTGGAGAAGACTTGTTTTCGGCATCTCGTTGAAACAAAGATTTCCTTACAGTCACTCTCGAGTTAATTCTAGTACCTGAAACACTGTTTGTATTCACGAGTTAATTCTAGTACCTGAAACACTGTTTGTATTCTCTGTGTGTTTCATATCATTTTAGGGTATAACAAAGTTTACAGCGTATCCAACAAAAGATTTGCGCACCTGCACTTAAAACTCGTGGATCAACTTTCAAATTTAATTCGATTGATCACTTATATTGTCCTCTCTATACTTATCCGACTTACATCTGTTCTGCTGACAGTTGGGAAAGGTTTAGTATCTCAAATTGCACTAAATTAGTCGAAAAAAGTATTTCAATGTGTTTCAAATGGCTGTTTCCTGAAACATGGAGTTCTATTAAGCAATAGATTGAATGAATTACAAACTCCGCTATATCAAGTCATATTTCACTAATTCCATTCTATACAATTCGCCCGAGCGATACACGTGTATGTAAAAGTGAAATATGATTTTGTATTACAAAACAGAAGAAGGCTAGTGGTTTGAAATGTTAAAACTCTCTATTTTGGATCTGTTCTATCATTTGACTAGAACACGTCACCCTATTTTTAGCATCAGGAATACATGCTCCGTGTGTCAATCGACATTATTGCATTCAACAGATTGCAAAGCTGAGAGAGGGAGAGAAAACGAGTGACATACTTTGATGAGAATATTCTTTTCTCATTTTATAGCTCGATTCTGTTTTCAACTTTAGTTCAAGTGGCTTACGTTTTGTAACATAATCTCAGAAGCCCTTGGGCCAGGAGATTCAATAAACAATATTATATTATAGGCAAGCCATCAAAGAATGCACTATACAAGTAAATGATGCATGCAGTACAGTGGTCACAAAACGGACAGAGATTTGCGAGTGGATCGAGACTGGATCGCGATTCGATCGAAATGATCTTTCCACGTTGATCGACACACAACTCTTTATAGTATGGCCTCCGATGACTGGTCACTTTCCACGGGTGGGCAATATTTCCAAGGATGCAATAATATTAGATTCCAAACACTAATTATAGGAATAATCATCAAAAATTTAATTAATGAAGCACCGGGTACAACCCGGTGCTTCATTAATTACAATTTTGTTGATCATGATTTTTATTACCTGGTAAACGCATGCGTGGGCATCACTACCCACACATGGATTACGACCAATTCTCGGCGACTGTACTGAAGAATCTCTCTCATCGGAAAAATGCGAGAACATTGAATCAAAGATTCTCTGTTTTCATTCATGATTCGGTCTTACTCTCGCAATATTGTATTCATATCATCTCCACCCGCTGGTGCATAAGAGTGTGACCTGATCGATAGTAATACCATTTTTATGATCACAGTACTGTACAACGTGTAACAAACAGTGGAATCGAAGGGAATGATGTCCACAGCATGTCCATCTCTAGAACTTCCCTTGTAGTCAGCATTTGGTCTAAGTTTGGTCCCTCCCATGTTTCACTATCAGTCTAAAAGTGCTCCACATCTTAAGTAAAATTTGTTACGTCCTTGCTTCGCAAATACCTTTGTTAAGTTCCGTTTTTCTTTCGTTGAGTAATAAGTGTATGCTCAAGGTAGCAGTTGTACGCGCCTGTTCATGCGAACAATTGCCAAGTCAAAGCAACATTATTATCCAGTCTTCTCACTGATGGCAGTAATATATAGAGGATATCTATGCTATTTTAGTGAATATTGGGAATCCTCTCGTGAGTGTGGACCTGGAAGTTTTATTTTTTACGAGCACTTGCGATGTTCCCTATAGTCTCTAAAATAGCGTATATTTTATTTTTGTTATGTTACCTGACATTTTACTGCGGAATGTTCGACACAACTTGACTGCAAATACGTATGTTTCACAAATATAACAAAGATCAGCCGACCGTTCTGTCAAGACTGTACTTGCCAATTCACTCAAATAGTCCCACTTTCCCACGATAATTTATAAGAAACTAATTGTTCAACTCACAGATGAAATTTAATAATAGCTCATCCAAAACAACTTTTTTGGCGAATCGATCAACAAGGTTTTTCGGGAAAGTTACCCATTTCAAGGCTTAATATCACTCTTGGAGTAAATTTCTATAAATCTAATTATTTTACTTTATTATTTTTTTTATTATTATACATCTAATATTTCAGTCGTAGAATCACCAGATCGGTATGGAATAATATGACAATACGCAAGGCGTAAGAAGGAACACCAAAGTATCCAACATATTGAAATATTTCATTCCGCAACCATTACTCCAAAAACATTTTGGTTTATTAAGTCGAATTCCTGCAATTGTTTAATTTCAGCCAAACAAGAATACGTTTCACAGTGCTAAATATTTTCCCACAGGCGACCATTATAACGTTCAGGCGAAAAAAAATATGGTCGCATCATTTTAAATTTAGCATTCAAATATTTTTTGTCAACTATAGCCCTTCAGACAAGATTTTAATGATTTTTAAACAGGGGTCATGCAACAAATAAAAGAAAAACTAACAGAAAGGGAAGTGCTGGTCACATGTTCATATTTCTCAGAGAATTCCCAAACAAAACACACCAATAGTCAAACAAATTTTTAAGTTCTAAAAGTCCTCAAATCATCCTCTTTATTCATCTGGAACATTCAAAAGTAATGCAAAATGTCAGTAGACTTCTTCAAATGTTTATTGAAACAATATATTTCCCCAAGACTGCTTAGTTTTGGGAATTACATAATTTCCGAGCGCAACTTTTCGAGGCATGTAAATCTAATTAAAATATTTACAACAGTTATACCTATGAGCAAGACCAAACCTACCAAAGTTACAGTTACCTCTTTCAAGTGATGAAAGAGTCATTTCTGCAATAGAATTCAACTTTTGGCTTCTGTCTAGTCCAAAGCATGGGAAATTTGTTCTTTTGAAGAGAACTGTCCAATCTGTGTCAAATAGGCTTAAAAACTGTTATTGCCTCCGACAGAATTTCTCCTCTGTTACCCAATAAGTTGGGAGGGATAAGAATTCACAGCTTTCTTTGAAACTACCCAAATCCCAAAATAAAACTAAAATCTGCATCAGCACACAAAACCTTTTCACAAAATCTGTTTTAATTAATCATACAGCAAGATAAATAGGGCCCCACCACCATGAAACAATATGTCAATTTTGTTTCAAAATTGGGGTTGTGCAGGGCTTATAGTTCCTCTAAATTTGGGAGAATCCATTTGGATTCTTGCGGAAATCGTTCCGAGAATTCAGACCTGCTATGGGCCAGGATCCTATTAGGTTAGTATGATTGAACCCCTGTTGCATACTGATAATACGTGTTAACCCTTTACCCAATACAGATTTTTTAATTTTTACAACACCAACTACTGATTTTTACCCCCCCCCCCCCCTCCCCTGGGACCTTAATCGCTCACCTGACGAGGTGGTTCAGAGAAGTATTTTGGGTCAGATTCAGTTAGTCAAGGTTCATGGACACTACATAGGAATAATGTTATGAAATTATTCATAATTCTATTGTCCATGTTAGATGATTATTAGCATAGGTCTTCCTGATTGCTTCCAATTCTGACAGATGTAGACAAGTACTGCCAAACTTCCAAGGGTTGTTGTGTCACTGCACTTTGAAAGGCAAATTTTATGGAAAAGCTCTAAGGAATGGATTTGAACATTTATGAACAACATCGAACCTAACCCACCCCTGCCCAAATATTAAGCCACAGACCTGAAATGAACAAACTCAAATCTGCCCCCCCCCCCCCCCACCCCCTTCCTGCGATACCAAATATGAAAGGGTTCTGACTGGCAGGAACCAAACTGGAACAAATTTACATCTGACCTCCCCAGAGATGTTGTACACCAAATATTAAAGCATTAAACTAGTGGGTCTAAAGAAAAAGATTTTTAAAGAAATTTTCTCATGTTGCTTTGAGTTAATTTGCACTCCCATAATGAGCCCATATATTAACCCATAGATTTGGCTTGAACAAACATGAATCTGACTCCCTTAGAGATGCTGTAAGCCAAATACGAAAGGATTCTGACTGGTGGATCTGAAAAAACGAGTTTTAAAGAAATTTCCTCATACTGCACTGAGTTAAACTTTGGGCTTCAATAGATAGACCAAATATTAACCCAGAGACCCGATTCAAACAAACTTCAATCTACCCTCCCCCCTGCCCCCCACCCCACTAGAAATGTTGCATTCCAAATATGAAAGCATTCTGACTGGTGGATCTGAAGGAGGTTTTCAAAGAAATTTCCTCATGTTGCACTGTTGATATTTGGGTGCCCATAGGGAGCCCAAATATCAACTCAGGGACTTGATTTGAACAAACCTGAACCTATCCCTCCCACCCCTAGAGATGCTGTATACCAAGTATCAAAAGATTCTTATACATGGTTCTGGAGAAGATTTTTTTTCAATTTTGGAAAACAATTTATGCATGCTATCAGAGAAATGCTTGGGGCCCCCTGTGGGTGTGGCAACGTTATTTGAACAAACTGGAATTCATATATGATAAGGAACATGAATATCAAATTTGGTTCAATTCGGCTCAGTTGTTTATGAGGAGAGGTTAGTAATGTAAAGTTCACGCCGGACAGGATGGACTGATGGTGGACAGACTGAAAGTCATCATTTAAGCGCCCCCTGACTTACAGTCAGGTGAGCTAAAAATAAACAATATTCATCAAGCGTAATAATTATGGATGTTACTAGAACCGGCTGATGAGAGCCGGTTCCAATGACAGCCATATTTGTACAAATTTTATTGCCAGTGTCACAATATTTCAGGTCAAGTTAGTGTTGTATTGGTTAATTTGCTGGCTTTGTGTTAGGTAAAGGGTTAAACTGACTCAGTTCTTTTCATGTGAATCCTAGCAGCAATGTTACGAGAAGCTACATGGTTTCTCACTGGTTTTGTTGCACGGATCTCTACGGGAATTGATTCTCAGATTCTTATAAGCCCTGGCTGAGGCTATATAATCCACCAATATCAATAGAAAGTGCCATTTTATCTCAACAAATGATGTTAAATATTCTTTTACCTAGTGATGAGGTAAATTATAGCTCTGGATGTACCCCGCCCCCAAGCTCTCAGTATGCATTTTTCCTAAAACAAGAGACCCCAGGGGGCCTGAGGGCGCGCACCTGTACATGGTAACCTAAATATCAACCCAGAGAATTGATTTCAACAAGTTGCATCTACTCCTCCTAAGAAAAGCTTATACCAAATATCCAAAGATTCTGACAAGTGGATCTAAAAAAAAATGATTTTTAAAGAATATTCCTCATATTGAACCGAGTTATAATTTGGGCTCCCACAGGGAGCCCATATATGAACCTAGGGACTTGGCTTTAATAAACTTGAATCTCACCCCCCCCCCCCCCCACACCCCTTAAGGATGCCGCACACCAAATATCAAAACATTTCAACTGCTGGATATGAAGAAGAAGATTTTTAAAGAAAATTCCTCATTTTGAACTAAGTTACAATTCGAGCTCCCACAGTGAGCCCAAACATGGACCTAGGGACATGGCTTGAACAAACTTGAATCTAGCCTCCTAAGGATGCTGCATAAAAAATATCAAAAGCATTCATCTGCTGGACCTGAAGAAGATTTTTTTTTAAAATTCCTCATTTCGAACTAAGTTACAATTCAAGCTCCCACAGTGAGCCCAAATATGGACCTAGGGACATGGCTTTAACAAACTTGAATCTCCCCCCCCCCCCCCCCCAAGGATGCCACACACCAGATATCAAAACATTCCAACAGCTAGATCTGAAGAAGAAGATTTTTAAAGAAAATTCCTCATTTTGAACTAAGTTACAATTCGAGCTCCCACACTGAGCCCAAACATGGACCTAGGGACATGACTTGAACAAACTTGAATCTTGCCTCCTAAGGATGCTGCATAAAAAATATCAAAAGCATTCATCTGCTGGATCTGAAGAAGATTTTTTAAGAAAATTCCTCATTTCGAACTAAGTTACAATTCAAGCTCCCACAGTGAGTCCAAATATGGACCTAGGGACATGGCTTGAACAAACTTGAATCTCACCCCCCTAAGAATGCTGCAGACCAAATATGAAAACATTCTGACTGCTGGATCTGAAGAAGAAGATTTTTAAAGAAAATTCATCATTTTGAACTACATGTAAGTTATCATTTGGGCTCCCACAGTGAGCCCAAATATGGACCTAGGGACATAGCTTGAACAAACTTGAATCTCACCCCCCTAAGGATGCTGCATACCAAATATCGAAACTTTCCGACTGCTGGATCTGAAGAAGATTTTTAAAGAAAATTCCTCATTTTGAACTAAGTTATAATTCGGGTTACCACAGTGAGCCCAAATATGAACCCAGGGACTTGGCTTGAACAACTTGAATCTCACCCCCTAAGCATGCTGCATACCCTATATCAAAAGATTCTGCTGCTGGATCTTGAGAAGAAGATATTCAAAGAAATTTGCCTGAAATGCACTAAGTTCAAATTTGGGCTCCTACACTGAGCCCAAATATGAACCCAGGGGGCTGATTTGAACAAACTTGAATCAGATCCACCCCACAATGTTGCATATCAAATATCAAAAGATTCTGCCTGCTGGATCTGGAGAAGAAGATTTTTTAAGAAATTTGCCTGAAATGCACTAAGTTCGAATTCAGGCTTCTATAGTGAGCCCAAATATGAATCCAGGGGGCTGATTTGAACAAACTTGAATCAGATCCACCCCACAATGTCGCATACCAAATATCAAAAGATTCTGCCTGCTGGATCTGGAGAAGAATATTTTTAAAGAAATTTGCCTGAAATGCTTCTATAGTGAGCCCAAATATGAATCCAGGGGGCCGATTTGAACAAACTTGAATCAGATCCACCCCACAATGTTGCATACTAAATATCAGAAGATTCTGCCAGCTGAATCTGGAGAAGAAGATTTTTTAAGAAATTTGCCTGAAATGCACTAAGTTTGCATTCGGGCTCCTATACTGAGCCCAAATATAAACCCAGGGGGGCGGATTTGAACAAACTCGAATCAGATCCACCCTACAATGTTGCATACCATATATCGAAAGATTCTGCCTGCTGGATCTAGAGAAGAAGATTTTTTAATGTTTTTCCCATTGCCTACAGTGTTAAAAAGTGTTTTCAAAGTCCCGAAACTGTACCCTATGATAAAACCGATGGCAATTTTTTGGACCAATCCTTTCTGTTGGTCATAAGGAAGCTTCACACCAAATAAAAATTCTCAGTGCCGTGGAGTTTTGGAGATATGGCGTTTTACTTTTTTCGATTTCTAGCTCCTGTGGTTTCCATGGGGCTACAGAAAAAGAAAATTTGGCATAAATTAGGTACTTATGACCCAATAAGCCCTCACATAAAATTTGATTCAAATCAGCCTCACGATTCGGAAAATAGAAATTTTGGGCGGGGCCAAAAATTTTGCCCCTCCCATAACGACGCCAAATATAGCCCATCAAACTTCGCTTAAAGAAATCCAAGTCTGCACCTTAAAAGGAAGCTGCATACCATATATCAAGTCTCTGCTACTGCTGGTTGATGAGAAGATTTTGGTGCCCCTTGGGGGCATGGCACCACCCAAGAGAAGGGGGCAACTTCATTTGAACAAATCTGAATTGGCATTAGGTAACAAACATTTACCCAACATTTGAATAATGTAAAGTTAACGCCGGACGGACGGCGGACAGAATGTGATCAGTAAAGCTCCCACTGAGCTTTGCTCAGGTGAGCTAAAAAACTTTATTAATTTATAAATAAATTGATGGTGACATGAATTTCCCATTATTTTTAATCACATTCTTGCTTCTGAACACATTTCACATTGTGTTTGATATTCTGCAATCTTTGTAAGAAAAAGCCTAAGTTTTCTCAGTTAAGGCACCTCGAGTCATAAAACAGTGATTTTTTCCAACAGAATGACCAGTACCTGCTACTGTGGTGTCTCATGACACTGTTAAAATTCCTAAAATCATCAAATATTGATTCATTAGCGCTGTGCTTGTGCTGCAAATATCCACAAGTGCACTTTCACTATTTTGGTTTTAATCCCCACAGGCATGCATTCTGTCAAAAGGAGTGAAATTGTAGAAAATATGTTCACAAAGACGACAAGTTACAGTACAGTCGCCGTGGACGGGTTGTAATACAAGCGTGGGCAGTGATGTCCACTCATGCATTTACCAGTCAATAAAAATCATCATCTACAAAATTTTAATTGATGAAGCATCGGTTTGTACCTGGTGCTTCATTATTTAAATTTTTGATGATTATACCTATAGTTAGTGTTTGGCATCAAATATTATTGTATGAATTTGTATCCGTGGAAATATTGCCCATCCATGGAAAGTGAGCAGTACACTGCCACTGTACTGTATTTGTTTCAAGTATATAATATACTCCTTGATGTTTAATATACTTGTGATAGGCTGGGTCCAAAGTACTCAGTACTCGTAGTACTCGAGTACCACTTTTTTGATAAAATACTCAATACTTGCCAGCCCAGATTTTTGTGTGTGTGTGTGTGTGTGTTTGTGTGTGTGTGTGTGTGTGTGTGGGGTGGGGGGGGAGGTTGGAGGGTGAAAGATAGCTGCAAATTATTTAAAATGTTGACCCAGGCAAATGAAAAGCAAAGAAACATTTCATCCGAAGGACAGACAGACAGACATGCAGTAACAAATTTGGGAAGCCTAAATAAAAGTAGTGACTAACTTAAAATGAAAAATATAGATAGAAGAGCCAGGGCAATGTTGTCAAACAGAAAACAAACAAGAGCCCCCAGAGGGCCTGATGGCATTCACCTGACATGGTAGCATCTGCCCCTCATAAGAAAAGCTTATACAAAATATCCAAAGATTCTGACCGGTGGACCTCAAAAAAAAGGATTTTTAAAGAATATTCCTCATATTGAACTAAGTTATAATTCAGGCTCCCACAGAGAGCCCAAATATGAACCCAAGGACTTGGCTTGAACAAATTTGAATCTCACATCCCTAAGGATGCTTCTATATACTAATATCAAAAGATTCTGACTACTGGATTTTAAAGAATATTCCTCTTATTGAACTAAGTTGTAATTTGGACTCCCACAGGGAGCCCAAATATGAACCCGGGGACTTGGCTCAAACAAACTTGAATCTCACCCCTCTAAGGATGCAGCATCCCAAATATCAAAAAATATTCTGAAGAGTGGATCAGAAGAAGATTTTTAAAAAATATTCCTCATATTGCACTAATCTAATCATAGAGAGCCCAAATATGGACCCAGGTATTTGATTTCAACAAACATGTGAATAAATCTTCCAAAGATGTTATATGCAAAATATGAAAGCCTTTGGAGCAGTGGTATGGGAGAAGAAGATTCTTTAATGTTTTTCCCATTACTAAAATGATATGTCCTGGAAAACTTCCCTATGATAAAACTGATGGCAATTTTTTTTGACCATTCTTTTCGGCTGTTCGTAAAGAAGCGTCACACAAAATAAAAATTCTCAGTGCCATGTAGTTTTGAAGATATGGGCGTTTTAAATTTTTTCTATATTTAGATCCTGCAGTTCCCACAGGGCCACAGGAAAATGTTTTGGCATAAATTAGGTACTTACGACCCAATAAGCCCATCATATCAAATTTGCTTCAAATCAGCCTCTCAATTTGGAAAATAGAAATTTTGGTACAATTCGGGCTCCTACAGGAAGACCAAATATGAACCCAGGGACTTGGCTTTAACAAACTTATATCTCACCTCCCTAAGGATACTGTATATATCAAAACATTCTGACTGCTGAATGTGAAGAATACTTTTGAAGAATATTCCTCATTTTGAACTAAGTTATAATTCAGGCTCCCACAGTGAGCCCAAATATGAACCCAGGGACTTGGCGTAAACAAACTTGAATCTCCCACAGTGAGCCCAAATATGAGCCCAGGGACTTGGCGTAAACAAACTTGAATCTCACACTGGCTCACACCGATTAATCGACTAACCAATGATCAATATCTTGATTGATAAAAAAAAGTAATTGATCGGTTAACCGTTACTTTTGAAGTACGGTACTATATGGCAGGGTATTTGATGGCTGGATTCACATCGCAAAATGCTATACAAAAATGTCCAATTGCTAACCATTTTTCTTTCATATTGGGTAAGCTTTTATTCACTAAATATCATCACTTTTTGAAACCAAGATGGAAAATGTTAATCAAATTTTTAAAAACAAAAAATACCCTGTATGGGTTAACTATGGAACAAACTTGCTCCAAAACAGGCAAACATTGTCACACTGGCTCACATCAATTGCATGAGACAGAGAAATGCATGCCAGTTACGTGCCAAAATGCTTGTTCACTTGCATGATCATTATACTGTATCAGTAGCTGAAAACGGTCATTCTCAACCCTTCACCAAATGCAGGTAGCAGACGATACTTGCTCAATAAATTCTAAAGATTTTCAATGTTTGTCTCAAAAACATAGCTTATGCACCGCCCCCCTATTGGAACAAGCTCAATGAGCTTGTTCCAATGAGGGGTCATAAGCTATGTTTTGAGACAAAAATTGAAAATATAATAAAATTTGAATGGACATGTTTCTATATGGCGCTGCCCGGTTTTGTCCATTATGCTGAGTAAAGTTTTAATTATATAAATGGTCAACGGTACAGCAATTATTCAGCTACCTATTGGGGCAAGTGATTAATCGGTTAACCAAGGTTAACCCATGCGATTAATCAATCACGAAAACCCTTTAATCGTTTCAGCTCTAAAATTTATTTAATTTTATTAAATTTTATCTGATGAAAAAATGCTTATAATTTTGGGGGAATGGTAAATATGGATCTTCTTAACAAGCATTTGCAAGAACATCAGAGGAATGAAATCACCGTTCTCGCAATTTGCAAAACCCTGGTGAGCCAAAATATAGGCTTGACTTGAAGAAACTTAAATCTCACCCGCCTAATGATGGTGCATAGCAAATATCAAAAGATTCTGATTGGTGGGTCTGAAGAAAAAGATTTTTAAAGAATATTCCTCATACTGCACTAATTTCAACATTTGGACTCCCATAGAGGCCAAATATGGACCCAGGGATTTGATTTCAATAAACGTGTAAAAAAATCTTGCAAAGATGGTATATGTGAAATCTGAAAGGTTTTGGAGGAGTGAATTGGGTGAAGAAGAGTCTTAAATGCTTTCTTCATTACCCACAGTGTTACAGAATGCTGACTAAGCATTTTTTCAAAGTCACGAATAAGTACCCCATGATTGACCTGACAGAAATTTGCTTAGACCATTCCATTCTGTTGGTCCCAAGGAAGCTTCACACCAAATAAGAATTCTCAGTGCCATGTAGTTTTGGAGATATGTGCGTTTTGAATTTTGTTCTATTTTTAGCTCCTGCGGTTCCCATGGGGGGATGGGAAAATATTTTGGGGCATAAATTAATTACTTATGATCAAATAAAACCAAAAATTAAATTTGGTTCAAATCAGCCTCTTGGTTCGAAAAACAGAAATTTTGGGCGGGGCAAAAATACATGCCCTCCAATAATGAAGGCAAATAAAGACCCACAAACTTCTCTTGAACAAAACTGAGTCTACACCTCAAAAGGAAGCAGCACACCACATATCGAATCTCTGCTACTCCTGGTTCACGAGAAGATTTTTTTAAGATTTAGGCAAAATTTTGGGGCATGGCCCTACTGGGGGCAGGGCAACTTGATTTAAGCAAAATCAAAATGCAATGTCATAACAAACAAGCATCTCACATTTCACTTAAATGATTAATCAGTTCAGCAGTTTTGGAGGAGAAGACGCAAACACCATGTTCACGGACGACGGACGACAGACGGCAAGTGATCACTACACCTCACCCTGACTGAAAGTCAGGTGAGCTAAAAACTCAGTGGACCATGAGTGCTGCAGTTGGGCGAGATGCTTTGTTCAAGGAGAGAAAAAACATGTAGCTGCTGGCTTTCGAAAGTGTTGTTAAAACCCAATAAATAAATAAATAAACAAGAGGCCCCACAGGGCCTGAAGCGCTCACCTTGAACAGGACACGATATAAACAGAGAACAGAACACGATATAAGAGTCCAAGAATGAATCTACATTAAGCAATCCATCTCCATAGGATACACTGCAAATCTTTGAGCCCCTCAGGAGTGACAAAAACAGTCCAAGCATCATGCCTTTTCTTTAGTTGATTATGATGTAAAATGTGGAGCTCCCCTCTCAAGCACCTTGATACAACCTATGTAGATTACTCTTCACCTCTTGAGGGTACTGAATAAAAAATGTCTAATTCTTCAGCTACTTGGCCAATTCCGGCTCCCATAGGGCGCTCAAATATCAACCCAGGCACTCGATTTGAACAAAGTTGAATCTGATCTCCTTAGAGATGCTGTATACCAAATATGAAAGCATTCTGACTGGTGGATCTGAAGAACAAAATTTTAAAGAAATTTCCTTATATTGCACAAAGTTAAAATTTGGGCTACCATAGTGAGCCCAAACTTTAACCTACAGACCCGATTTGAACAAACTTGAATCTCACCCCCACCCCTCCCCCTTAGAGATGTTGTATACCAAATACGAAAGCATTCTGAGTGGTGGATCTGAAGAAGAAGATTTTTAAAAAAAAACTTCCCCATACAGCCCTAAGTTAAATTTGGGCTACCAAAGGAAGCCCAAATATTAACATAGGGACTTGGTTTGAACAATCTTGAATCTGACCATCATAACAATGAGGGTACCAAACACTAAAAAATTCTGACTCGTGGTTCTGAAGAAGATTTTTAAAGAAAATTCCCTATAAAATTTGGGCTCCTGCATTGAGTCCAAATATGAACGAATGGGCTTCATTTTAACAAACTTGTATCTGACCCCTCTATGGATGCTGTATACCAAATATCAAAAGATTCTGAACATTGGTTCTTGAGAAAAGATTTTCTAAAATGGTTGCAAAAATGCTGCACCAACATTATTCTGATGCCCTCTGCAGAACTCTCTAACAACAACAGAGGGCATTTTTTTACCATTCAATTCTACTGGTTCTAAGGATGCTTCATACCACATAACAGTTCTCTGTTCCTAGTGGTTTGGGAAACATGGGAGTTTGAAAACATTTCTATTTTTTGCTCCTGGGGTTCCCATGGGGATGCAGGGGTTTTTTTGCATGAGGTAAGTACTTATGACCCAATATTACCACGATACTGAATTTAATTCAAATCGGACCATCGGTTCGGAAAATAGAAATTTTGGGTGGTACCAAAAATCTAACCACTGCCATTACAAAGCCAAATATTGCTTCACAAAGTACGTTTGAACAAGCGTGATTCTACACCTCAAAAGGTAGTTCCATAACGAATATAAAGTCACTGTACCCACTGGTTCATAAGATTTTAAAAATATTTTGGGAGCATTTTACCCCACCCCCTCCCTATGGGGCTGGGCATGTTGAGTTAAACAAAAATGTAATACCCATTTGGTACCATTACTCACATAAACTTTAACTTGGATTGACCAAAACATGGTGTTGATGGATGACAGATGGATGGACAATGGATGGAGAGTGATTAGATAAGACCTGCTTGACTTTGTCGAAGTGAGCTAAAAAAAACAAAAAAATTAAACGGTTCATGTCCGATATTTTACCCATGTTATTAAAATTGATAAATTTGTCCCTGGAGTGCAACAAGGTTTATGCTATACATGTAGCATTGCAAAGCCTTCTTGCACTCAAGTGATGGAATACACCTCCATCCAAGCTATTCTGTAGATTATGAGGCCTAACTAAAACAAACCAAGAACATGAACTTATGTATGAATATTATTACAATTATCAGGTGTTAAAAAATATGAATATTTGTAAACACACCCACCCATTTAGATTAGTCCCTGCTCATAGCAGTGACACAGACATACAGTACAGTTGCTGGTCATAATCTTTGCATGGGCAGTGCATGATGTCCATGCATGTTTTTTTCCAGGTAATAGAAAATCATCATCAATAAAATTTTAATTAATGAAGCACCGAATTGTATCCTGTGGTTCATTAATTAAATTCTTGATGATTATTGCTGTAAACAATGTTTGAAAACTAATATCATTGCATCCGCAGAAATATTGCCCACCGGCACCCACAGAAAGTGACCAGTACACAGCAGCACAGAGTGAAGGTAATTGTGTTTTACTGTCTTGAATTTCAAAATTTTTTTTTATTTTTTTTTTATTTTTTTTTTTTTTGGGGGGGGGGGGGGGTGCACCAGACTCTTCCACTGATGAGAGGGTCACACACCCTCTTGTCCTCACCCCTATCTCACTGCTATGTGGCTCTGTGCATCATATTCTTTATGACTCCCACTAGATACATGTATTACTCTTGCCCCTACATGTAACTTAGATATCCTGGCTTAGCACCAGTATAATGGTAAACTAACATCAAATTGTGTGCTTATGTACAGTAGCTAACATATTGGAATAGTATAATGAGCTTTGTCAGAAACTTGATCAAGTATTGATGACAAACAACAATTTTCATTACCAGTACCTGGTGCCAGTAATAAAATAAGATTTGCAAATATCACCCTGCATTTTTTTCAACTATTAACTAACATAAAATTGTGCGCTTCATGAAAATTATTTTGTAACTACCTGTTAAAAATTACCGTTTCTTGTTTTGCTCTTTTAGAAAAAGAAATCACTCCTTTTCTGGCGGGCATACTAAACACCGAGGCAACCGAGGGATACCAAGGTGAAGGAAAACAGGAGAGAAACGGGTATGAGGTGGTGTGTTCTTTTTATTATTTATTTATTGGTGTTTAAGGTCACATTTATCTGCACAACAGCTTATTGTGACCATGGCAGTTTTATGGATGGAGGAAACTAGAGTACCCAGGAGAACCACTGAGCAATGGCACGCAACTGTGAGCTCCCCAACATACTACACAAGCACGGTTAGCCTTGTTCGAAGACAGGTGCACCATAACATGCAGTATGCCTTAGTACACAGCATACCTTGCCCCCACATGGGTAGTGGGGGTTGAAGTGTCTTGCCCAAGGACACAAAGCTGTTGCTGCAGGTTGGATTCGAACCGAGGATCTCTCGGCTTGCAGTCTGCACCTCTACCTACTGAGCTAATGCACCCCTGATGGTGTATTCTGATTATGTAAATAGATTTAAGCAGTTCTAGTATGTGATTGGTTTTAATGCCATATTTGAGAATTATGGGTGCTGAAGTAATAAGATTCCGCTGAAAAATCTTCCCTTTGGTATTTAGTAGGTAGCTTGGTAATGGTAAAGTGACTTCACCTCAGTAAGCAACAGTGTGAAAGCTGGCAGCCATCTTTAATATCAGGCCGCCACACCCAAAAACACTCGTTCTCATCCCAAGGTGATAACAAAGGTACCCAAGAAGTTTCATGAAGATCGGTTCATAAATACAGCCTCCAGACTTAGTGTATTGACATGTGCACTTACAGTTTATAAGTAGCACTAATAAATTAAAGGTCATCTAATTTGCGGAATTTCTGCAAGAGAAAAAAACCTGTATTATACAGTATTTTTTGTGATGTACAGTTAAAACTAGAAGTCCTGTCACGAACTGTGCGCTTATCTAGGCTTAATTGTGCGTATGAATTGCGCGCAATTGTCATATCGAATGGCATACAAAGCACAGCAGGTTCTCCTGGTTACTTACAGTTAAAACTAGAAGTCCAGTCATGAAATGCGCACAAATAGCACGTTGATATGCGCGTTAATGTGCGCGTTATGGCCCAAGTAAAGCTATCAGAGTCTGTACATATGGCCTGTGCACAGGCAATGTTTCAGTTAATGGACCTCCGGGTAACCCGGAGATCCATTGGCAGAAACATTGCATGTGTTTGCTATGAGTAACCAAGAGAACCTGCCGTGCTTTGGATGCCATTCGATATGGCAATTGCGCGCAATTCCAACACGCAATTAAGCCTAGATAAGCGCACTATTCGTGACAGGACTTCTAGTTTTAACTGCATAGCAAACACGGGCAATGTTTCTGCCAATGGACCTCCGGGTTACCCATTGGCTGAAACATTGATTGTGCACAGGCCATATTTACAGAATTTGATTGCCTTACTATGGTCATATCGCGTAGATTAACACGCATATCGACGTGCTATTTGTGCGCATTTCAGGACAGGAATTTTAGTTTTAACTGTATTCCATGTTACTAAACATTCATACAAAAATTTATTCAAATCAGAACTTTCATACAGAAGTTCTATACAAAAAACTGATCACACTAATTTTAGTACAAATTGGCTGCTAGTGGCCATCCCAAAAACACTCGCTCTCATCCCACGGTGATAACAAAAGTACCCAAGACGTTTCGTAAAGATCGGTTCATAAATACGGCCACTGGCCTGAGCCGTATAGAAGATGTGTACAAAAAACTGATTGGACCTAATTTTGGTACAAAATGGCCACTGGCAGCCATCTTGTATTTTGGATTGCACCCCAAAACACTCGTTCTCGTCCCTAGGTGATAACAAAGGTATACAAGAAGCTTGGTGAAGATCTGTTCATAAATACAGCCCCTAGCCCAATCCGTATTGACATGTGTACTTACTGTGTATAAGTAGCACTGAATAAATCAAAGTTCATCTAATTTGCATAAATTCTGTACAAGAAAAACCTGTATTTTATGTGATGTATTCCATGTTACTAAACAATCATACAAAAATTTATTCAAATCAGAACTTTCAATCAGAAGTTCCGTACAAAAAACTGATTGCAGTAATTTCAGTACAAAATAGCTGCCGGCGGCCATCTAGAATTTTGTACTCCCCCCAAAAACACTCATTCTAACATCATGGTGATAACAAAGGTACCCAAGAAATTTCGTAAAGATCGGTTCATAAATACGGCCTCTCGCCCAAGTTGTATAGAAGTTCTGTACAAAAAACTGATTGTACCTAATTTCAGTACAAAATGGCCACTGGTAGCCATCTTGAATTTTGGACTGCACCAAAAACACTCATTCTCATCCCAAGGTGATAACAAAGGTACCCAAGAAGTTTCATGAGATCAGTTCATAAATACTGTACAGCCTAGCCCGAGCCGTATTGACACGTGCACTTACTGAGTATACATGTAAGTAGATGTGAATAAATTAAAGTTCATCTAATTTGCATAATTTCACAACGAGAAAAAAACCTGTATTATATGTGATGTACTCCATGTTACTAAACATTCATACAAAAATTTATTCAAATCAGACCTTTCATACAGAAGTTCTGTACAAAAACGCTGATTACACTAATTTCTGTACAAAATGGCTGCTGGAGGCCATCTTGAATTTTGGACCGCACCCAAAAACACTCGTTCTCATCCCACGTGATAACAAAGGTATTCAAGAAGTTTTGTAAAGATCGGTTCATAAATACAGCCTCTAGCCCGAGCCGTATTGAATTGCTGTTCCCGAACAGACGGACAATGGGCCATGACATAACCTTAAATTAGACTTTGTCAAAGTTGAGCTAAAAATGGAGAGTATCACAAAACAAAAACCTATTTGTAAAGGACTCCTCCTTTCAAGGACAATGGGGCAGTGTTGGCATTCACCACCATGCTGCCTTGAGGCTGCATTTTGAATTCCTGTGTTTGTTGTTCTAATGAAATATTATTTTATTATTATCAGTTATGGTACAAATATGGTACCGATAGCACACTTTCAGGAACCGCTGATGTCTGATGTTGAGTGTGTGTCAGTGCGTGAGGTGCACGCATACTTTTGGGGTTCTGTACACCACATCCTTCATTTTGCTATATAATTTGCAGTCTGCACACATACTTTTGGGGTTCTGTACACCACATCCTTCATTTTGCTATATAATTTCTGTAAATTTATTTGGAATTTATAGAATTTCAAACTTGTAAATTTCATAGTATTGTTTTTGCCTTAGTTATGGTGCTTTATAAGTAATGGGCAATTTAGTTTGAAAAAAGGGGTTCATGAATATTCAGTCACAGGAAGATTCAGCCCTCATACTTTTTCTGAGAATATTTGGTCCCCAATTTCATTCATGCCCCCACCCCTCTCTCCTGTTAACCCATATAATGAACATCCCAAAAGACATTTTAATATCTAGATATTTATGCTTGTTCGCAACTTATTATGGACACAAATGGACACAGAGTCAAGGTAATTGTGTTTTACTGTCTTGAATTTCAAATTTTTTTGGGGGGTGGGGGGGGAGGTGCACCCGACCTCCCACTGATGAAAGGGTCACACACCCTCTTGTCCTCGCCCCTATCTCACTGCTATGTGGCTCAGGTGATTCTGTGCATCATATTCTTTATTACCCGGCCCCACTCCCACTAGATATTACTCTTGCCCCTACATGTAACTTCGATTTTCTGGCTAAGCACCAGTATATAGTGGTAAACCAACATCAAATTGTGCGCTTATGTCCAGTCGCTAACATACTGGAATAGTATAATGTGCTTTGTCAGAAACTTGATCAAGTAATGATGACAAACAGCAATTTTCATTACCAGTACCTGGTGCCAGTAATAAAATAAGATTTGCAAATATCACCCTGCGTTTTTTCAGCTATTAACTAAGATAGAATTGTACGCTTCGTGAAAATTATTTCGTTACTACCTGTTAAAAATTACTGTTTCTTGTTTTGCTCTTTTAGAAAAAGAAATCACTCCTTTTCTGGCGGGCATACTAAACACCAAGGCAAACCGAGGGATACCAAGGTGAATGAAAACTAGAGAGTCTAAACGGGTATGAGGTGGTGTGTTCTTTTTATTATTTATTTATTGGTGTTTAAGGTCACATTTATCTGCACAACAGCTTATTGTGACCATGGCAGTTTTATGGATGGAGGAAACTAGAGTACCCCAGGAGAACCACTGTTCAATGGCAAGCAACTCTGAGTTCCCCAACATACTACACAAGCTGGGTTAGCCTTGTTCGAAGACAGGTGCACCAAGAACATGCAGTATGCCTTGGTACACAGCATACCTTGCCCCCCACATGGGTAGTGGGGGTTGAAGTGTCTTGCCCAAGGACACAAAGCTGTTGCCGCAGGTGGATTCGAACCGAGGATCTCTCGGCTTGCAGTCAACACCTCTACGTTCTGAGCTAATGCACCCCTGATGGTGTATTCTGATTATGTGAATAGATTTAAGCAGTATAAGTATGTGATTGGTTTTAATGCCATATTTGAGAATTATGGGCACTGAAGTAATAAGAGTGCACTGAAAAATCTTCCCTTTGGTATTTAGTAGGTACCTTGGTAATGGTAAAGTGACTTCACATCAGTAAGAAACAGTGTGAAAGCCGGCAGCCATCTTTAATTTCGGGCCGCACCCAAAAACACTTGTTCTCATCCCAAGGTGATAACAAAGGTACCCAAGAAGTTTCATGAAGATCGGTTCATAAATACAGCCTCCAGCCTTAGCGTATTGACATGTGCACTTACAGTGTATAAGAAACACTGAATAAATCAAAGGTCATCTAATTTGCATAATTTCTGCAAGAGAAAAAAACCTGTATTATACAGTATTTTTTGTGATGTATTCCATGTTACTAAGCGTTCATACAAAAATTTATTCAAATCAGAACTTTCATACAGAAGTTCTGTACAAAAAACTGATTGCACTAATTTTGGTACAAAATGGCTGCTGGTGGCCATCTTGAATTTCGGTCCGCAACCAAAAACACTCGTTCTCATCTCACGGTGATAACAAAGGTACCCAAGACGTTTCGTAAAGATTGGTTCATAAATACGTTCTCTACCCTGAGCCGTATAGAAGTTGTGTACAAAAAACTGATTGTATCTAATTTTGGTACAAAATGGCCTCTGGCAGCCATCTTGAATTTTGGATCGCACCCCAAAACACTCATTCTCGTCCCTAGGTGATAACAAAGGTACCCAAGAAGGTTGGTGAAGATCGGTTCATAAATACAGCCCCTAGCCCGAGCCGTATTGACATGTGTACTTACTGTGTATAAGTAGTACTGAATAAATCAAAGTTTGTCTAATTTGCATAATTTCTGTACAAGAAAAAAACCTGTATTTTATGTGATGTATTCCATGTTACTAAACAATCATACACAAATTTATTCAAATCAGAACTTTCATACAGAAGTTCTGTACAAAAAACTGATTGCAGTAATTTCATTTTCAGTACAAAATAGCTGCCGGCGGCCATCTAGAATTTTGGACTCCCCCCCCCCCCCCCCCAAAAAAAAACACTCATTCTAACCCCATGGTGATAACAAAGGTACCCAAGAAATTTTGTAAAGATCGATTCATAATTACGGCCTCTAGCCCAAGTTGTATAGAAGTTCTGTACAAAAAACTGATTGTACCTAATTTCGGTACAAAATGGCCACTGGTAGCCATATTGAATTTTGGACCGCACCCAAAAACACTCATTCTCATCCCAAGGTGATAGCAAAGGTACCCAAGAAGTTTCATGAAGATCAGTTCATAAATACAGCCTAGCCCGAGCCGTATTGGCATGTGCACTTACTGGGTATACATGTAAGTAGCACTGAATAAATTAAAGTTCATCTAATTTGCATAATTTCAGCACGAGAAAAAAACCTGTATTATATGTGATGTACTCCATGTTACTAAACAATCATACACAAATTTATTCAAATCAGAACTTTCATACAGAAGTTCTGTACAAAAAATTGATTGCACTAATTTCTGTACAAAATGGCTGCTGGAGGCCATCTTGCATTTTGGACCGCACCCAAAAACACTCGTTCTCATCCCACGGTGATAACAAAGGTACCCAAGAAGTTTCGTAAAGATCGGTTCATAAATACAACCTCTAGCCCGAGTCGTATTGAATTGTTGTTCCCAAACAGACGGCAGCCCGAGTCGTATTAAATTGTTGCTCCCAAACAGACGGACAACGGGCTATGACACAACCTTAAATATGACTTTGTCAAAGCTGAGCTAAAAATGGGGAGTATCCAGAGTATAACAAAACAAAAACCTATTTTGTAAAGGACTCCCCCTTTCAAGGACAATGGGACAGCATTGGCATTCACCACCATGCTGCCTTGAGGCTGCATTTTGAATTCCTGCGTTTGTTGTTCTTATGAAATATTATTTTATTATTATCAATTATGGTACAAATATGGTACCGATAGCACACTTTCAGGATCCGCTGATGTCTGATGGCGACTGTGTGTCAGTGTGTGAGATGCACACATACTATACACCACATCCTTCATTTTGCTATATAATTTGTGTGAATTTATTTGGAATTTATAGAATTTCAGACTTGGAAATTTCATAGTATTGTTTTTGCCTTAGTTATGGTGCTTTATAAGTAATGGGCAATTTAGTTTGAAAAAAGGGTTTCATGAAGATTCAGTCACAGGAAGATTCAGCCCTCATACTTTTTCTTAGAATATTCGGTCTCAGTCGTGGTCGAATGTCATCACCTCTTGAGGTCAAATCCTCACAGAATTAATTTTTTTTTTTTAAATATTCTATGCATTTTTTCTATTGTTTTATGTTAAGGATTTATGATTACTAATTATGACAAAATTACAAGTGCGATATGAAACAAACCTTAATGAAGCTGGAACAAAAAAAACCTTCCCAAAACAAGCTGTGAGAGGTTCTCAGCTCGAAATCCCAATTGCGGCAACTGAAATAAGGCATACTGCACATCGATGGTGCACTTGTCTTCAACCAATGCTAACCCTGCTTGCTTGGAGTTACAATGTTGAGAAGCTGACAGTTGCTTGTCATTGTTGCTCGGTAGTTCTCTCTGGGTGCTCTGGCTGGGTTCCTCCCCCAGTAAAACTGTTGGGTGGCCCTGGCTGTAAAAATTGTTGTTAAACCCAATAAATAAAGAAATCAAATTTGCTGAATCCAAGACCTTTGAATGATGGTTTTGATTGGGGTGTGTGTGGGGGGGAGGAGGGGGGGGTTATACAGTTGTGCCCATTTAATTGGATATATCTTAATTGTATACAGTCGAAACTAGAAGTCCTGTCCAGAATTGTGCGCTTATCTAGGCTTAATTGCGCGTAGGAATTGCGTGCAATTGCCATATCGAATGGCATCCAAAGCATGGCAAGTTCTCCTGATTACTCATAGTAAACACAGGCAATGTTTCTGCCAATGGACCTCCGGGTTGCCCGGAGGTCCATTGGCTGAAACATTGCTTGTGCACAGGCCATATGTACAGAATATGATAGCCTTACTATGGTCATAACGCGTAGATTAACGCGCAAATCGACGTACTATTTGTGCGTATTTCATGTTAGGACTTCTAGTTTTAACTGTAACCCTGTTAATAGAATATAATTTCCCAACACAAAACCATTTACCTCCAGTACAAATTTGACCTGGTAATTGAATATAGGTTATAGAGTAATCTCCTGTTAATTGAATAAAAAATCTTGTAACATGTTGAGAAATTGCCCGGACTCTTCCCAGTTTTCCTTTGGTTATAGACCAATTTGGCCTCAGTACATCAATACAGGCATTTAATCTATTATATCTTGTTTGACAGAGCTCATGGAGCTCTGTCAAACAAAATATAATAGAATAAATGCTAAGTTTATCTCTGGAATACAGGAAAGTGACACAATCCCTGTTAATTGAATACTCCTGCTAATTGAATAATGTTATTGGCAAAGTGGCTCTTCAATTAACAGGGTTCCACAGTACAGCAAAAACAAATATCACAAACTAATAATGAAACTATGTACTTGTGAAATTTTCATGAGGTCATTCTACAAAATGTTTTAGCTGGTACTATACAATTTTGATGGTTAAGAGGCTCAGTACTTAGAGGTGAAGGCTGCAAGCCAAAGGGTCCTCTATCAAATACCACCTATGGCAACCACTTTGTTTCCTTGGGCAATACACTTCATTCCCACTGCCCACGTAGTCCCATTGCGTACCAAGGCATACTGCATGTCAATCGTACACTTGTCTTCAACCAATGCTAACCCAGCATGTGTGCTGTTTGTACGTTAGATGTTTGTAATTGCTCTGTGGTTCTCTCTGACTTTTCCCACCTGTAAAACTGTCCGACATGAAGTGACCCTGGCTATCGAAGTGTCATTAAACCCCAATAAATAAATCAATAAGAATCATGTGTCCCTATTCTGGAGAACAGTTTGGGGCAAATTGCCAAAGGATGGTTTGGGTTAGATTAGTATCCAGTTTGGGTCAAATTGTTGGAGGACAGTTTGGATGCAATTCTCACGAATTCCAGTCACTTTGGCCCCAAGTCATTTTGACCCCAGTCATTACAGCCTCAGGTCAATTCAGCCCCAATATACCAGGTCATTTCGGCCTCTTTAAATATTTTCAAATATTGTTTGAATTTTAACATTTTTCTATTTAATTTTTTTTCAACATATATATCTCTTAATTAGATATTCAGGTATACATGATATATGTCTAGTAGATTTTCTTTCATGATGAATAAATAAAAGAAAAGTTTCAGCATGTTGAAGATGCACATGGACTATGTGGGATTTGAAATCACTTGTGACCTGAATAATTTTATTTGCTTATGAATCTATGAGAGCCGGAAGCGAGGGAAAGTAATGTGATTTGGTTTGAGTGTACGCCTTGGAAGTGGGGCACTGGGATCAGACCCCGTGGACATCGAACTGGAAGGGGACTAGGAATTGCACATAACTACAAGGATTCTGCTCTGTGTTTTAGAAAATGTGGACATATTTATGGTAGTATCAAAATCGCAGTTTGGTGGTTGTTTCAGAAAAAAAAAGAAAAAGAAACCCTGTGAACCTCAAACTGGAAGGTGACTAGGAATTGTGCATAACAATATGAATAAATGACTGCATATTCCAGTACTTTGCAAAACTTCAAAGTAAAATAATTTCTCTTACTTATACAGATAGCATCTTAAATGTATGTAAAATTGAACACATGGATAATTTTTAATGTCATGTATAACTGTTCTGTACACTGTGTAAATACAAATAACTGAACATTACTTAATAAAGGTAATTACCCATTATTTCTAAACATGAACTATGCACGGATCTTTATAGATCTCTACACTTAAAATGGTGCCGAAATGACCAAGGGACCAAAGTGACTAGGACAGAGATGACTTTGAGGTCGAATTGACCAGAGGACGAAATGACTTGGAGCCGAAGTGATTGGATATCATTCTAACAGATGAGAGACGTTAATTAGGCCGTATTACAGAACACATTGAATGTGAATTTACTGCAGAGATAATTGCTCGACGATATATTATATTAATATTTTTTCAATAAATATTGAATAATCTATTAATATTTTTTTTAAGAATTATTTTCAGGAGTTAAAACGGATATCGTAGCATATCTAAAATATCCTAACAGATGTGTACTGCTTTTCTTTTGGATGATTCTTCCCTGGGCCTAGTTCTCCCCAGGCTGAAGATTCCCCCAGTTCCCGAAAAAAGATGACATGCCATTTTCAATGGCGGTAAATATCCAAAAGGGTTATTATTTTCCATTTTTTAGTTTTTGAAACTACGAAGCACTGTTCAGAAATACAGATGCACCAAAAAGTAACACATTATTACTTTGTTTTGGTTTCTAACGGGACTGAAAGCAACCTATCAGTATCACTTTTTCGAATTACACCCATTTCGTCTGCTAACCAAATCGTCCGCTGCAATTTTATCCAAGTCGTCCTCTACAATTATACCCAACACGTCCGAAACTCGTTCGCTGGGAGAAAGTATTCAAGTATTGCATTTTGAATCATTTTTTATTTATATAATAATTTTATTGTATAATTTATTGTATATTACCTATTGTAATATATCTTAATGTACCTCCATTGTAATATATCTTAATGTACCTCCTTGCATTAAATTTCATATATGTGTATGAAATTCTGAAAACAGAAATGTCAGAACAAAATAAACTATCCAGCCATCTAATAAATTTTAATTACTGTTTATTCAATGGATTACCAATAAAAATTATATTATTACAGTAAAAGTTCTTAAAGTATATGTACGTTATATTAAGTTCCACAACATAATCTTATAATTTTGCATTTTTTCATTGAAGAGCTCCACCAGCACCTTATAGTGAATAATTGCAAAATTATTAGCAAATGTATTATAAGAATTAATTATATTAAGAAATGCATCAAAATTTGTTATATTAAATTCTGCAACATAATCTTATAATTTCGCAAGCATTCATCAAGGCGCACCGTCGCTATACAATGAATAATAGCAAAATTATTAGCAAATGTATTATAAGAATTAATTATATTAAGAAATGCATCAAAATTTATGGTTTATTAAATTCTGCAACATAATCTTATAATTTTGCAATTATTCTTGGAAGAGCATCACCGGCACTTTACAATGAATAATCACAAAATTATTAGCAAATGTATTATAGGAATTAATAATATTAAGAAACGCATCAAAACGTGTTATAATTATATTAAGAAATGCATCAAAACTTGTTATATTAAGTTCCGTAACATAATCTTATAATTTTGCAATTATTCCAGGGGGATGGGGGTCCTGGGGGTGGGGGCACCAAAAGTTTGCAAGACGTGATGTGGGAGTGGGTGAGTCTCTTGAGTGCACCAAAAATGTGCATTTCCAACTTGTGCAATTTTTTAAAAACATATCAGTATATCATTATCAGCCAATATATGACATCATTTGTGTTTCAAACCTTAAAGATGATGTTGTACATCACACTCTTTTAACATAAATACAACATCCGGAGGCTTTATATGTGAGAATATTGGGCTTAATCTGGGAAAATGTCACACGTTAGTAGGGGGTGGGTGTCTTGTTCGAAATGTAGAAAATGTGCAGACAATATTTTCCTTGACAAGCGGACGACTCGGCTTGCGGACGAAACGTCCGTATACCCTTTTTTCAAGCAAACTTTTCCAACACCTTAACATTCGGATAATTCAACAACTGAGTTTCTGTTCATCTTGGTATTTCACGAGGTACGTGTCAATGCATATCTGTATACAATCGCACCAATATAACAACAATTATCACTCATATTATCGGTGAAATGTACGTTTTTTTCGATTGAGGTTATCACTGGCAGACAAGCTGCAACGAAATCAGGACTCAAGAGTTCGATCTGAAATGACGAGATCATCAGCTGAGCATATTGACAAACCACCAGAAGGACAGAACTCGAGTAATTATAGTAACACTTTGGCCGGCCGCTGATTTGTCGCGGTTCTCGGTTGAGAAGGCCTGGTTACCCCTGAAGTGTAGATATGTAGGCCAATGTATCACCCAAAGCTTTGAGGCGAAAAAAAACCATTTGATTCCCAGAGGGGGACAGGCCAATTGCAATTGCATGGGCAATTCGACACCGGAAGTTACGTGTTTTTTTCACTGAAATTTACTGTCCACTTCAAAAATCACATTGACGGCTATAGAGAATTCTGTTCTGGAACACATTTATCTGACTGGGTATGTGGAACCCTTTGCGGGCCTACGGCCCGCTTGGGGTTCCTATTATAATCCCTGATGGGTACGGGTGTGGGATGGGAAAATCTCACCCGAGGGACAAGATATTTGGTCCAGACACTCGGCGAGTGTCTGAACCAAATATCTTGTCCCTCGGGTGAGATTTTCCCATACCACACCCGTACCCATCAGGGATTATTTTTCTCCCCCACCATACAGCGGCTACGTTAGCCAGAGGTAGTCGGCGGTCACGTGCTGATATAATCAACTCATTTGGCATTCGTTGTTTTGAAAAACTAATGACACCATCGGAAAGAGCATGCAAAAGTTATGTATATACCAAAGGTATATACCACAAAATCAATTAGGAACGGTGGCATTTTGGGGTTTAAAGAGTTTTAGCGCATCAAAGTTTGATCACACGGCATTCGGATGACGTCAATATGAATTAGATGGTAGCAAGGAACTGATACGATATGCATAACGTCATAATAACGTTATAAATTTATAACGTCACGTGAGTGGGGTGGGATACATCTGTCTCTCCCTGCTATCTCACCCTGGACAGACGTATGTTACACATGCAGTGGGGGAGAATAGCATGACCGTTTGGTACTGATGGTAAAGCCGGTACTAAATCGATTATAACAGTATCGAAGGCGAAGTGATGCACCGAAGCGTGACGTCATTTAGGAAGCTACTGGGGGATACTCCTCGTTGTCCATCAAGTCGATGCATATCGAGAAATATCGTTTAGGTAATTTACGATAATTCACAGGCTAGCATATAATAAAACTTACTTGTTCGAGTTTACTGAAACAAATTATGAAACGTACCCTGGAAATAGAGATTTCCGATCCCCTATTCATCCTCTGATGGGTTATAATGTCATAAGACTTCGCCAACTAGCCTTTCGGTCAGTCGCCGGGGGAAAAATGCGTGTTTGGCATATAAAATTCATTTTCTCAATGGAATGTGATGGACCAGGACATACTTTTAGAGAATTCTTCGGCTGTCGCGCCGACAGTCATGGATAAATTGAGATATCAGCTTAAATCAAAGATGGCGATAAATGTGACCGCCCCGTATGGGTGACGGGAGAGTTCACATTTTACAAGCACCGAGGTCGCAAATCAGAGCAACTTGGTTATAACCCTGGCCATGTAACATCATACCATGCTTTCAGAATGTTTTCCCATATTTGTTTTACTTAAAGGTGGCCGCCAAGCTGGCAGCATCAACAAGGGCACATCGTCCTCTGAGTTCCGATGTATTCTATGTGCCTACTGGCACATAGAACACATTGGAACTCAGGGGACGACATTACAATTAAGTTCTTTTCCAATCAAGATCTAGCGGAGACAAAGCTTGATTCCCCATAGGTGTCGAAAATCAGTTTGCAGTGCTGTTCATAAATTCTGTCATAAATGGATGTTTGTTACCATAGGATAGAGTACCGATTTATGGGACAAAAATCACCGAAAAATAAGTCTATGAAAATCTTATGAAACCTGGGACTTAGCACCTGCCGAAAACTGGGTTCACGGGATACGAAAAAACACAATATGAGCTCTGTCCTGTTTATAACTGAATGAGATTTCAGAAGAAACAGAAGTAAATAAAAACTGCCGAAATCAATTGTTGTATACGGTAGTAGGTATCATAGCCTAATTGGCTGTCTTCCTGACAACGCTTCAAGGATGAAATGGTACCATTGAAAGCCATTCGTTTTCAGATATTTCGGTTCTGATGTTTAGATATTTCGTCATCGAAGTGCTGAGGATTAAACTGGTTAAACTGATTATTCCTATCTCCTTGTACCTGATAATTTGATTCGATTCGAGTGTAAAATATATTTTATACATTTCATTTCCTTCTGCCTTGTAACCATCTCGGCCTTATAAAGTGCAACACTCACACTTCTTAATGTCAAGAAAATGCTGCCAAGCATAATTATATGGCCAATTGGAAGTGTCAGAAACACAGCCAATTAGGCGATGACACCCCCTGCCAAACAAAACCATTGTTTTTAATTTCTTCTGTTGTGTTTTTCAATTTTCATGTATGCTGTAAAATAAAGAATTTAATTGAACTGAGGTTATAGAAAACCGAAACGGCGGTTCCATTAACCAACATGAACAGGCAAGCTCGAATCGAATCACTTTTATTATTCAAAATCGGATCGAACCTCGAATCGAATCAGTACCGCTTTGAAGATGACCGATAAAGGTTGGGGTATACACCTGGTTTGCTCCGACTGTGTTGGCTCAAGTCCCGACTGATAAAATAATCCAACTACACCATCAAGGCATGCCTTGTTGATGTAGATGAAATGTTACCATGTACGGATTATAATTCAAAGTTCACATAGCTTGAAAATCTTAAATTTGCATTTAACAGCGGTAAGTGATATTGAAATTAGCACGGCTACGATTATGAGGAAATGATGAATTATGGGATAGCTATGAGAGAGGTTAGTTTATCTCAACACCAGCCCCAGTCCATAAAATACACTGTGTTTGAAGTATCAGATTTTCTTGAATGAGGATAGAAAGATTCATTTGGGAGGGAATTCTCACTGTCTGTGAGTGACTCCTCACTGTTTGTGAGGGGGTCCTCCTTGTTTGTGAGGGATTCCGCACTGCTAGTGAGGGACTCCTCACTGGTTTTGATGGGCTTCACACTGCGTGTGAGGGACTGCTCACTGTATTTGAGGGGCTTCTCGCTGTTTTTTCTTGAGACTCCTCAGTGTTTGTGAGGGACTCCTTACTGTTTATGAGGGACCCCTCGCTGCTTGTGTTGGGATCCTCACTGTTTTGAGAGTGGCTACCTACTCTGCCTCACTGTTTTGGGATGATCGACGGGTGCTATAAACCTGATTTGTTCCGACGGTAATTGCTCAACTCCCGACTGATAAAAGAATCCAACTACGTTATAATGATGTTGTTGAAATATTACCCTGTAAGGATTTTAGTTCATCGTCGACATTGCTTGAAACTTTAAATTTACATTTAACAGTGGTAGGGACTAATGCCACGGCTGGTGGCACAAGTGCAAATGTTATTTATGTTAATATAGTTGTAGTTACACTCAGACTTTTATTTCAACATTATTTATGTACGATTTCCATCTGAACTATACATTTTGTGAGACGATGAAGCTGACTGATACCAAGCTATATTCCTATGAAAAAGATTCGTGAGGAAACGAATCGGGCAGCCTTAACTAAGATTTAAAAACGAATTGAATCTCGAAGCTTCGCAGGATGCAAAATTCCCGACGTGTTGGAGTAATCGAACCATATTTATTATTTCGCTGTAGACCTACATCCCAACTTTTGCATCTCCCCGGAAATAATGACCGGAAATCCGGTCATTATTTCAGGGGAGATGCAAAAGTTGGAACGTAGGTCTACAGCGCAATAATCAATAGGATTTGGTTCCTCCATCGTGCCGTTCATTTCCAACTCCAGTTTATTCAATAGCTCTCAAGTTTGTGCACGCTGTCACCGTTTGAGTTACCACTGGAGCCACGTTGTTTATCGGAGTACACATTGGTTTCATGCCCCCCGGCTTAATGGTCTACTCGACCACGGGAATAATATGCTACCACACCGAATTCTGAAAGCAGATGAACGCGCCTTTGAAAAGGTTCGAAAATATTCCATGTCTCAGATTCACAGAACCGCTTCGAGATTCGATTCATTTTTCGAATATCCGTAGGGTCCTATTTCAAAGAAACGATACATTAGCCTATGATGTTAAGTCACGTAAGCTTCAATGATAACGATACCTTACCCCATCCCTTTCATAAAGCCCCTCTGGTTTCTTTGGCTGTAATGTTTGTTACAACTTTTCATCGTTGTTGTTGTGGTTGTAGTAGTAGCTGTTGTTGTTGGTGGTGTAGCTTAAAGAGATTTTGCTTAGTATAATTTCTGTGTGTACTTATTCATAAACGTACGATTTTAGTATATTATTCGTTCCGAATTTTCTATAAACATGTTCTGGAAAACTACAAGATATAAGAAAACGCAATGTTGTAATCAAATGTTCATCAGGTCATACAGAAATTAGGCTATGTATACACATACGAACATTAGGATCAAATCTCAGCCGAAACAATTGACGTTGAGGGAGTTAGATACAGCAGACGGAGCGGGGGTTGGTAGACCACCACTTTCCTCCGCTCCCTTCTCCACCTCCACACCAAAGGTATTTGGAGATATACATGAAATTGAAACGGATATAGATAACTGATAATTACGCGACAGAATCAAGGACATTCTGTATTTCAAACATCCATTTTTAACTTGAAGATTTCTGGAAGCCCATATTTCGGTTTTATTCTTAAGTACAAGTACAGCAAAAAAAAAAACGCTTCGAAATCTGTGGATGTATTTCATCTTTAAAGTGAGATTATTCAGTGTGTATTGATTTTTATTACACACCTGTTCTATGAATATATTTATTTATTTATTTATTTATTGGTGTTTAAGGTCACATATTTCTGCACAATGGCTAATCATGACCACGACAGTTTTACGGGTGGAGGAAGCCGGAGTACACGGAGAAAACCACCGACCTACGGCGAGCAACTGTCAGCTCCCCAACATACTAACTCCACACAAGCAGGGTTAGCATTGGTTGAAGACAGGTGCACCATCGACGTGCAGTACGCCTTAGTACACAGCGTCACCGTGCCCCCATATGGGCAATGGGGGTGAAGTGTCTTGCCCAAGGACACAACGCGGTTGCCGGAGGTGGGATTCGAACCGAGGACCTCTCGGCTTGCAGCCTGCATCTCTACCAACTGAGCCACCGCCCCCCCCCCCCCCCCTGTTCTAAGAAATCCCTATCTACAGCAACACTAAACCATGCGGAAAATTAAAATCTGTTCCGGAAATCGTTGACGGACTATTTTTAAATAGAAACGAAATTTCTCTGGAATTTTCTACAAATCGTCCCCTGAGTTCCAATGTGTTCTATGTGCCAGTAGGCACATAGAACACATTGGAACTCAGCGGACGAAATAGTGCAACGCAATTACAAATGAAAATCGTCCATTGAGTTCCAATGTGTTCTATGTGCCAGTTGGCGCATAAAACACATGGGAACTCAGGGGACGAAACAGTAACACGAGTTGCCCTCGCAAATTTGTTTAGCTATAAAATCTGTTGTTTCAGTTGATATATATAGTTGTCAAATGAATTGCGGAGTCTCCTTCTAAAAAATGTTTTTATAGACGTGAATGCGTGTAATAAACACAGAACGACACACGCGTGTGAATGGGCTAATCGAGATGGTACTTGTGCCATCGCGGAAGGTTAAAACTACAGTTCTGTGGCCTCCCGTTTTATCCTTCCGCGCTGGCACTCGTGCCATATGGATTAACCCATTCACACGCGTGTGTCGTTCTGTGTGGGCTAAGTTATTAGTTATGGGAGAGTGCCTACATGCACTCTCCAATAAACCTCAACAAGGCAAATGCGTTGGAACAAATTGTGATCACCCAAAATAATTTAACACTGCGCCTGTTAAAGATTCTGTCACTTCGGTCGGGAATCAATCTCAACAAACACGGGAGATCGAGGCAGTGGAATGTATGACTACAAATCCCGATTCAGTGTTTCGATGCGTGGCACCTCTAGCGCTCGTTGTGCCAAGCATCGCTAATTTATCGGAATTTTTATCGTATTGTCCTACTACCAGAAAAAGCTATCTACATCACTCTCTGAAGTTCCGCCACGCATACGAGTTGTTTTCTTGAACCTTTCGAAGGCGAGACGTGAAGCGTTCTTCTACATATTCATGCAAAACCTGATGGCCGTCTTTAACCCTTTACCCAACGTACCCGCTGCTTCATTAATTAATTTTTTGATGATTATTCCTATAATAAGTGTTTGGAATCTAATATTATTGCGTCCGTGGAAATATTGCCCACCTGTGGAAAAGGACCAGTCAACAGCGACAGTACTGTACAGAAAGAAATGGACATGAAGTTTTTTTCGGCTGATAATTCAACACATGTTAACGTATATTTTTTATTCTAATGAAAACATATTTTGACGGTTTTCTTTTCTTGCTTTCTTGTTTTAGATCATTTCACATGTCTATTCGTTGGTCTCCATGGGATAATGTTGGTATTTAGTTAAAACTGTACACGTTCCAAAAACATAGAAACCATTCATTATTGAGAAAACATATCGTCACACAGGAATGCCACAGCAACTAAAGAGCACCTGTTACACATCAACAAGAGACAGACAAGCTGTGACATCTGCGACATGTTCATGCATCAGTGAATTAACGTATTGATTGAACGTACATGAGTACATGTCTTCGGTTATTTTCTAAATTACATGTATGTGATATTGAACATGCATCAGATAATAATGTGTACGTGTCATGAAGTCTCTTGGTTCATTTTAAGGCTTTCATAGCACTTCTCTGAATCGTCCCGGTGATCTATTTGGACGGATATGACGTAAGTAGCTACCGTAATGTTATAAGTGACATGACTACCTGCGCAACAAGCGTGTAGCATGGTTTTGAATATTTCTTGCAATCGTTTGAACGGGTAGTGGAGAGGAAATCTCTCGGATTCCTTTACCGGACTTCAGAGGCGGAAGGGGCTTAATGAAAATGCTGGGATGGGGACAAATTCCAATACGCAGTAGACGTACTATGGTTATGCACGGTTGGAAAAAAAAAGTGAAGAACGGATCCATAGATAGGTTATTTCCTTAACACCCCAGTCCTAAGGGCGTTGGCAAAAGTGTGTGAGGAGAGTGACACTGATTAATATGCAGTCCCTTCGAAACAGCTGTCAAATCAGTCACAAGTTAAAAGCATAAATAAGAGATGTACGAATGGTCCATTCCCATTAGACCAATTCCCTTTAGACCAATTCCCACGAGGCCAATTCCCAAAAGACCAATTCCCCTTAGACCAACTGATGTGTTCTACTTTTAAAATAATTCTATATCAATAATTTGATATATTTATAAATATTTATAAATGTATTTAATGTCATTGATATTCAACCCTGAAAATAATCAGTCTGTCATTTGCAGAATGAGGTCCCCAGAGGGTGAATTTCCCTGATGCTATCCCATACAGTGGGTCAGTTTAAGCTCTGGGTACCTCTTTCTGTTTATATTTGACACCTTGATTCAGATTGAGATTCACAGAGGGTAAATTTAGTGATGCTACCCTGCTGTGCAGGGTAGCATCACCAAATTCACCCTCTGGGGACCTCATTTTTCAGATGATAGTCTGCTTATTTTCTGGCTTGTTGATATTTTATAGATGTTGGGCAGATTTTTCATAACAATTGTTATAGTAATCACACACTTTCAAAGTCTGTGATTCTTTTTACTATTTTTTATCAAATAAAGTGCTTACCAATAAATAAATGTTTTCTTATTTATCCTTAATCAACCCTTAATCAAAAACAGTATGTAGTTGGTCTAAGGGGAATTGGTCTTTTGGGAATTGGCCTAAAGGGAATTGGTCTAAAGGGAATTGGTCTAGTGGGAAGACACCGTACGAATAAACAAGTCTGCCCTTTTGGTGTGCAAGTCACGGTCTGATTACGGTACAGTTCATATCATCTAAATTCTAACATCAGCTAGGTTAAAACTCAACCCACACCAACTTGTCTGAGTGAATATGAACCCAGTTGGGTTCATATTCACTCAACCCGGCTGATTTGGGTTAATGTTTAATCCAAGTGATTTTAGAGTGGACTCTATCCATATTCCAACCCGAAGGCACGACACTTAATCACGATTGCCCATGTGTGGGTGCAATGTGAGGCTGTAGCACTAAGGCGTAATACACGTCGATGGCACACTTGCCTTCAACCGCCTCTTGCTTCATAGAGTACAGTCGCAGTGGACTAGTCGTAATCCACGCGTGGGCAGTGATGTCCACGCACACGTTTACCAGGCAATATCATCATCAGTAAAATTTTAATTAATTAAATTTTTGATGATTATTTCTATAATTAGTGCTTGGAATCTAATATTATTGCGTCCGTGGAAATATTGCCCACCCGTGGAAAGTGACCCGTCCACGGCGGCCGTACTGTATGCAGCAGCTTCTAACTGTGCTCCTACAGAGTTAGAAAGGTGGAGAGTCTGACGTCACGGAGACGAATAATCTGTTCAACAACTATAAATATATAAAATGGTTACCACCATCGTGCTGCCCGATGGTTCTCTCCGGGTACTCTGGCTTCCTCCATCTATGATACTGTCCTTTACGATAACACCCTGAAAACTCCAATAAATAAACATAATTTATCTCTTCATACTGAGCAAATGAAGTGTATTATGAATGAAAGGATTTTAAGTTTGCCGTTAAGGGGTTTTTTTAAACAAATTAACTGTCCTTGTACTTGGGTTTTTGTTAAGATTGTTTATATAATGTGGCTTTCTTTAATACGATTGTAATGCTTCTCAGTCCAGTTAACAGATATATCAAATTCTGCTTATCTTTCAAAACTTGTATTCGCCATTGTGACATGCTAAATTCTGGTTAAAAGTTAAATATAGAAACCATCATTATTAATTAACTTTTTGTGTCTCATGAGTAGAAAATATCCAGACCGACTGAGGCATGTTAGCAGTATTTGTAGCAAAATGATCGTAGCTTACTTGCTTGTGGTGCAGTACGTGGAGAGTGGATTGTAACAAAATCACCCGCGGAGTGAAGTTATCACCCAAAGTACCACTTTCAAATTCTGTACATATGGGCAAAAACACTAGCAATGTTTCAGCCAGTGGTCCTCCGGGTTTAACCCTGAGGTCTATTGGCTGGAACTTTGCTTGTAATTGTTATGCTTTGCAACAAATTCGCAATAATTATTTGGGTGGAATCTCCACTCTGCGGTGATTTAATGGTAATACACTCTCTACGTACTGTAGGTAAAATGAGGCAATGATAAGTTGAGCGTCGAAGGCGCGCAGTGACGGTTCGGGGCAAGCCCCTTTCGATCTTCTCTAGCTTTAGAAGATTTTAGCATCAACTCTTGTCGTGGAATGAGAGGACAGTGCACGGGAGAAGTAGTTTTTTCAGGCTTGGCTAGTCTGCCTCTTACGTTATTTATTGTTGATGCCGTCATGAGTATAGTAAAGCTATTTTGGCTAGAGTTAAGGCGAATTTGTCATCCTCAACAGAAAGGCCCTTGGCATATTTCCACCAACCCGAACCTCCTTGGTTCGGGGACAGGTCACAGGGCTGCTATTTGTCCAGGACCTTGATTCGTTCCGAGAACGTTTACGATAAAAGGCATGGAAGGGACACGGGACCAACGCTCGCCTCCCCAAGGGTGGACGACCAACCCCAGGGAGGGATTGAAGGATGAGAAGATCCATAACATTCATAATGCTTCCATAACAGTTAGAGGTTCCATAGTGCTTATTTAAAAATGTCCGGAGTATTGTCGTGTCTTCAGGAAAGTAAAAGTCTGTCACTTATGGGTCTGTCGTTTGTTGGAGCCTTCCTGGGCATGTCTGCATTGGGCTCTTTTGTTTGTCTCTCCTGTAGATAAGGTTGGTATGTTGATCATCAGAGTTTGTTTGCTATTTCTGTGTGGTCCAGTTGTGTCATTTGGGAGGGTGTAGTCTCCTCTACGGTCTTGTGTCGGTACACACTAAAACCTAAAGTGTTTGAAACTGACACTTTCAAGGTGTTAAACCCATTCTAACTCTTAGGGTTTGATTTTAACACTCAAAGTGCAATGCTTTAAGCACTTAGACATTACAATCGTCAGACATCTGAAACTTGAATGGATGGCACTTCCCATGTGTCTTGCATTGGTGGTTCTTCCAGAATCGTCCATAATTTGATTTGCGCTTGTGGGTACATAATTAAAAGGACACAACGCAGATGACGCGGATCAGGCTCGAGAGTTCGAGCCTGATCCGCGTCATCTGCGTTGTTTCATTTTAAGTGTCGCGACTTTACACTTGTCAAGTGGTATTATTGTCAACACCTGTCAAGTTCTGGGATATCTACACTTGAACAAAGTGCTAGTTCAGCACTTAGTAAGTGTTAAATACAGCACTTCAAGTGTAGTTTTTAACACTTTAGTTTTTAGCGTGTATCTTGGTAAAAATGAGGTAGATATCAAAGTACCTCAAAACAAAGAAGGGGAAGTGAGAGTAGACCAATGGTAGCGTTGCCATTTCGCCATCTGCTGCGTTGCGATTATCATCCAATGGACTTTGTTCCCGATTTGCCGTTTTTTCTTACACCAAATTATTATTGCCTGATTATTTTGGAGATGAGAAATTTTCAAATTTTGTTTGCAAAATATATTTTATAACACCTGAATGGGTTGAGCTCGAATAAACGAGGTCGGCTTTTATTTGGAAACAAAAATTGAAAAAGTAAGATGTGAATGGAAACTTTTTGTAAATAGTTGACTGGTTCATTGGGTAGAGGGGTTAACCCACTCCCTGCACACTGATGGCGAAACATCAAAATTTCAGACCGCAGATGTTTCCCATAATGCAACTAGGAATTTAATCAATTTAATCTCGTTTGACGGAGCTCATTGAACTCTGTCAAACATGATTGATAAAATTTCTAGTTGTATTATGGGAAAAGTTGCTGCTTCAAATTTCTGTATTTTGATTCCAGTTAATATAATCCCCTTACCCACCATGTCACGAAGACCATACGTGCCTAACAATTTTTTGAATAACTGAAAAGCTCAATTATTCCCTTACTGGGACGAGCAGAAAAAAATGGTCTTGAAATTTTTGCGTGCAGCGCTTATTGGATATTCCCGTTACGTCCTTAGTAGAGTTTCTTATTTAAAAAATGGTATTACATCGGTATCGGCGATACACACACGCATTCGACACGTGAACTCTCCGTCGATATTAGCAATTGTCGATTAAGGACAGAATGCATAAAACTGCAGAGCAGCATCAGTGCATTCCAAGTGGATAATTCATTGATTGAGACCCCTCCTGATTTGCCGAACGGGGGCAGGTATGAAAGGTGGGTTTGTCGTCCAAATTAGATCAATAAGGCAATTTCATATCTGTGCGTGTCCATTGATGATATTTCAATAAACATGGTTTTATGAGCCAGTCCACGTTTAGGTTCGGTTACTTTTCCAACTCATGGCTGACAATTTTCGTCATGGGAAGAGATTTACGAAAACGTTAGCTCCCCTAAACGTCCTAAAGCTGTCAGTAAATTTAACGCAAAGGGTGGGGGGCGGTGGCTCAGTTGGTAGAGGTGCAGGCTGCAAGCCGTGATGTCCTCGGTTCGAATCTCACCTGCGGCAACCGCGCTGTGTCCTTGGGCAAGACACTTCACCCCCATTTCCCACATGGAGGCACGGTGTCGTTGCGTACTAAGGCGTACTGCACGTCGATGGTGCACCTGTCTACATCCAATACTAACCCTGCTTGTGTGGAGTTAGGATGTTGGGGAGCTGACAGTTGCTCGCGGTTGCTCGGTGGTTCTTTCCGCGTACTCCGGCTTCCTCCACCCGTAAAATTGTCATGGTCATGATTAGCCATTACATTTGTACAGAAATATGTGGCCTTAAACACCAATAAATAAATAAATAAATAAATAACACAAAGACTATGGGAATTCCATATTAAAACTGAAATTTCGAAATGTTACTGAATTTGTACTATCGATGTGTTTATCATTACACACACTATGGGAAATGTCCTGTAGAATAGATTAAAAATCCAGAAGCTAGCTTTTTTAAAAACTTTTTCCCAAATTAGTTTGAAGGTTTACCTGTTATTGCTCTGTTGAAAGCCACTCAAAAATGAGAAAACGTCTTTTGTCTCTTCGTTATGTCAACAGAGTTCACATCGTGATATAAAAAAGGACACTGTCTGTCCATTGATATAAAAGAATAGGAGTTGAGATTTGCTTATTTTTCCCTGGAAAGAATAAAAACTTACAAATTACTGTAAAGACGCATTTGCTAAACAAAGAGCCAAAGTGAACCTTAATGTTGGTAGATGCGACACTGACAGATATTCCTAATAACGCATTATCTGTGAACTAAGGGCGTCAAATTAGCTTGCTATAAAAAGGCAAGTTTCCGTTTGTTACTTTAAATAAACGAAAACAACAGACAGCTCTCGGAGCTGTCTGTTGTTTTCGTTTAGTAAAAGTAGCAAACGGAAACTTGGCTTTATTTTCTATTGATGTCATAGCTGTTTTCTCAACAATTAATTGTTTCATAATTGGACCTTCCTCGTTAGTCCGGTAATTTCAAGGGAGATAACTTCATCAAAAGTCGATTTTTATGAAGATATGAGTCAGGGATGTGAGATCCAAAAATTGAAAACTCATTACCTTTCCAGCTGCACTGCGATTTGTTGTAAGCGGACCAAAGACCCCATCGGGCCTCTCCCCACTACTGCCAGAAAAAGACACACTCGAACACCCCCACACCACCCTCACCTCCGCCCCTTCCCCCTCCCCCTCCCCACCTATGTAACGACTGTGTGGTATTCAAGTAATAAGAACCTGTCAAATAATTGTTTAACTAACATGGCCAGAAGACGATACCAACAAAAACATTCTTAACAGCTAAAAATTATTCACTTTCGGCTAAACACTGATTATAGCCTCCTCATTGAACGAGCTCTCTTAGCTCGATCCAACGAAAGGTTATAAACTATGTTTTGGAGGCTAAAATTGTAAAAATTAAAATAAAATTTGATTCTGGCAAAGGGTTAAGGCAAAATGGCAGAATCTTACGTAATAACAGGAGTTTTTTGACAATTCAAATCTTTCATAACTGATATCGTTTTACACTATTATGACGTATTCTAGACATTTGACTGACGGGAAGGGACATTCGTAAACCGATTACAAGACACTTTTGCACAAATAACATGCACCATTGACAGGCTGCGCATCAGTGTAGCACGGACAAGACAAGTCGACACACAGCGTACATGTTAACCTGCATTACCAACAGATGTTACAACCAATTGCAATATACTAAGGTGACACCTTGTCCGACGCAATTTGTAGACGACGCAAGACAGCATTCAGGTTTCATAAGCTGTACATGTATTTTGATAAATTTCAGTCGCTGGTCGTTGTATATAATAGTAGAGAACAAAATCAAATTTTACCTATTATTCGCAAAGGCGCCGAATGATGAGCAGTGCCCTAGATGCTGGAGTTGCAAGAGGGACGGTACGCCCCCGCGAAGCTTTGAGATTCGATTCGATTTCGAATCTTAAGTAGATATTCGGTTCGATTCGAAATCGGCTGCCGATTTGTTTCCTCTCGAATCTTTTTCGTCAGAATTTTGCTTGGTATTAGTCATCTTCATTGTCTCACAAACAGTGCCGTATTAACCCATGGCCGGCCCCTTAGGCTTTTAGGTCTTTCAGCCTCGGTGCCCCCTCCAGCACTCTCAATTTTTCACTCCACTAGAGCTGACAGCCTGACCCTGGTGCGGTAGGCACTGTGCCGCAGTACATAGCCCTATATCCATTTTGCGGGTCGCTTGAACAATTCAACTCACAACTTGACATATTATTTAAATGAGTATTAAAATAAAGTAATGTATATTATTAGTTACACAGTTTGTTGGTGGCCTAATATGGTATATATGGTGTCAGTTAATTTCATATTGGACGAGAGCGAAGCTCGAGTCCAATATGGAATTAACTGACACCATATATACCATGTCATATTGGACGAGAGCGAAGCTTGAGTCCAATATGGAATCAACTGACACCATATATACCATATTAGGCCACCAACACACTGTGTAACGAATATATCTTACCGACTGCTGCATCGATGCACAGAACTAATAACAACAGCGATCGAAATTAAATGAGAGAATTCTCACAATGTGTTCACGTGTCTTTGCCTTGTTACAATTACAGGCACTCTGCCATAAATTGTAACAAGGCAAATTCATACATACCAAACAGTTTCATTTTCGAAGGTAACTTGACACACATCCACAGAATATTAAGCCTTTTAAGTTGCCTAACCTGCACTTCAGACCAAATATGGGCTTCCAACACTCAATCTTTCAACTTGAAGCGTTTATCGGCTGCCGCCATTTTGAATTTTGAATAATCAATGAACAAAGGGGAGATTACCCATAGCTGTCAGCGTATATTGCTGTTGACAAGCAGTATATGGTTTTATATGCAGTCTGCATGTGTCGTCTTTGAACCAATGAAATTCCCAGATACTTGTAGGAGGTAAGATATAAATATAAATATAGTGTACTTATGAGTGTATATATATGGATAAATACATATAATACATGATTCGCTACGGCGTTTGAGTTATTAGAGTCCTAAGTGCCTCAGCCTGGTCAGCCTTATGAATAATACGGCCCTGCTCACAAAATGTATAGTTCAATAATTTTGAAATAAAAGATTTAGTGAAACTTCCGATGCATTAACATAAAAAACATCTGCACTCATGCCACCAGCCATGCTAATTCCAATATCACTAATCCCTATCACTGTTAAATACAAACTTAAGGTTTCCGTGCAAGCAATGTCGACGATAAACTATAATCCTTACAGTGTAATATTCCAAATATATCATCAAGGCATGCCTTCAACGAAGGCATACCTTGATGATGCAGTTAGATTATTTCACTAGTCTGAACAAATCAGGTTCATAGTACCTCGACCCCCATTGGTCACCTTCAAGACGATACTTATTCAATTTGAGGTTCGATTCGATTTCGAATAATAGACGTGATTCGATTCGATTTAACCCTTTACCTAACATGAAAAGCAGACGACACTTGCAAAAAAAATTCTTGAATAACTAATTTTTTTCATTTTTTGTCTCAAAAACATAGGTTATGACCCCTCGTTGGAACGAGCTCGACGAGCTCGTTCCAACGAGGGGTCATAACCTATGTTTTTGAGACAAAAAATGAAAATATTTTGAAAATTAATTGGCGATTTTTTAGAATAGCGCTGGTCGGTTTTGGCCGTTACGTTGGGTAAAGGGTTTTAAAAATGTATGATTCGTAGGTCCCTAAGGGGCGCTAGCACCCCTACCTAGGAATTTGTGAGAACTTTCTGATACTGTTGATTTTTTTTCTGCTTGCGCGATTCACTATAGAAGTAATTGTCAATTGTCAAGTACTATCGTTGCGACATTGTGTTGCTCATGGGTTTGAGCACTGGACTTCTGATCGAAAGTTCAACGGCTCGATCCCGGCCCTCGTTATCTGTTTTGTGTCCTTGGGCTCGAAATTTCAAAAGTTCGACGGTTCGATCCCGGCCCTCGTTATCTGTGTTGTGCCCTTGGGTCGGAAATTTCACCCCGAATGCCGATGTGGAAGCACAGTGGCGTTGTGTACTGAGGTGGCGTAAGGTATGACGACGATGTACTTCCCTTCGGTCGATACTAAACCTGTTTGTGTCCTGTTAGTAAGATGGAGCGTGTGATAGTTACTTGCTGTCACTCGGTGATTCTCCGTGCTTCCTTCACACGTAACGATAGGACCGTGGTTGTTACAACTGTCGTTAAACTCTAATAAACTAACATATGAACATGAACTCAAGCACATTACCACTTTAGACATCTTTTTGAAAAAAAATCAGAGTTAAGGAGGGACAGATCCCTATATATAAGAATGGAAAGTCAAGACAAAGAAATTTCCGACAGAAAGTGGCGATGCAAAAGCATCACAACGTGCCACAAAGGACAGGCGGCGAAGCACGGCATTGCTATTTAATCATCCAACGAAGTTGGAAAGACTAATAGCGACCGTAAGCCTTTTTTTTCGTAAGACCTGATTTTTAAGATACTTTCCCTTCATCTACAGTTCTGAAATTTGGCACACCCGTTTTCATGAGTTTGAAATGGTAGGACAATGTTCGGTAGAATTCCTACAAGTAACAAGGACACGGTTTTCGGATGTTTGCGTGCGGGAATGCGACCGTTTGGACGGGGGTGGTGTAATTGTTTGGGCAGGAATTTCCTTGTACCATCGAACGCAGTCGTCATCGATGGTAATCTGAATGGACAGCGATATTGGGACGAAATTCTTAACGCGGTTATTGTCCCGTTGTTCAACGCTAACGTCGGATTGCAGTTATTCCAGCAAGACAATGCCCGATGTCACGTGGTGCGTATCTGTCGTGACTTTCTTGAGGAGCAGAACATCGAACTTCTTCCCTGGCCCCCACTTTCGTCAGATTTTTCGTCAATCGAGCAACTTTGGGATCAATTGGACCGTCGGGTACGACTTTATGATCTTCAGACGTTAGGCGATTGACGTAATGTTCTAAGGCAGGAGTGGAACGCAATACCACAGGGTGATATCCAAAGACTTATCATGTCCATGCGCCGTCGATGTCTTGCCATCCAAGAGGCAAACGGTGGACATACACGCTATTGACTGCATGTGTTAACTTTTCATTTCACCCCATGTCTGGATTGCGACGTCCTGACGTGAAGCTGGCAACAGTAAGAACATGAAATTATGCAAATTCATACAGCAAGACTAGAAATATGAATTTACAATAATTTGGGATTAAAGTCGATAATTCTAAAACAAATTGCTGCTCTAAGTTTATTATACTTTCTTTTTTGACTCAGTAAATATCAAGGTCACTGTTAAGAATAACATAGATTAAATTTAACCGTCTTTCTGTTCCAAGGCTGAATATTAATGGTGCGGTGGCTTCACAAAAATGAAGGAAGAGCAGATACGCCTTTCTCTAACCAAAGAAGGGTCGGTACTGGCATAGTGTAATTGCTGAAAACAAACAAATGGGTTTTTCGTTTTTTGAAATTTAACCATTTGGACCCTGATGGTATTTGCCAGTTCAGAGATGTCATGTGGGAGAGTCTATATACCTTACTTGGGGGAGACTAATAAATGTTTTCAGCGTGCAGCCTTAGGGCTGCACAATGAAAATCTTGATTGGTCTAAAATAGAAATTCACTCCGCAGCTATCTACTTTTATAAATTCAGGTTGTATCACGATCCTGAACCGGAAAAGTGTTTTTTCGGATCCAAAGTGTTAATTGCGGTATGAAGGTTAATGTTATTGGGAGGCTTTGTCTTTAGACTCCGTTTTTTTATATTATTGCCGCTAGAGGTCAATGTACCTTGACTGAGAGTTCCAGAATTCTTCTTGATAGCAACAGGTTCATTATTAACGAACCAAGACTTTAGCAAGAGGACTGGAACAGGATTCTAGTCTTCATCTGCGCGGTTTCCCTCGGCTTTTGCAAATTATAAATATGCAGCGGCCGAGGTATAAAAGCCATTTACCAACCAACCTGGTTGGGCGAGATCTCTAAATCTCGTGGTAAATCGGTTGGTCTGTGTGCTAGAGGTCGAGGGTTCGAGCCCTAACTCCCGCACTCGATCTGTTACATTAGTGCCATGACTAGCCCTCATCACTTGGTGGCATTGTCCGTGTTCTGGTGAGGCACTGTGGATGTTTCGAGTGCTCCGAGGTGGAATCTGGGGTGAGATTCGCGATGGATGAGTCTCAAAGAACGGGAGAGTGGTGTATCGTTAGAGATATAAAAGCCAGCCTGGTTGGTCCGGATTGCTTACTCTCGTGGGAAACCGGTCGCTTTGTGTGCTAGAGGTCGACGGTTCGAGCCTAGCCCCCCGCACTTCTCTCTCGATTTGGTCCAGTGACTAGACCTCAGCAGTTGGTGGCACTAGGTGTGTTGTGGTGAAGCACTGTGGATTTTTCGACCTCTCTGGGGTGAAACTGGTGTGAGATTCAGGGTGAGTGAATCTCAAAGAACGTGAGAGTAGTAGCGTTCGAGTTTGAAAAACTATTTACCTTCCAACCTGGTTGATTGGAATCTCTTATTTTCGTGATCTGTTTTGTTTCATTAACGACACTTTCGGCAGCCAAGATCAGCTCGTGTTGGACAGTTTTACGGGTGAATTAACCCTTTACCTAACATGAAAAGCAGACGACTCTTGCAAAAAAATTTATTGAATAACTAACTTTTTTTCATTTTTTGTCTCAAAAACATAGGTTATGACCCCTCATTAGAACGAGCTCGACGAGCTCGTTCTCAAGAGGGGTCATAACCTATGTTTTGAGGCAAAAAATGAAAAAATAATGAAAATTAATTAGCGATTTTTGTGAATAGCGCTGGTCGGTTTTGGTCGTTACGTTGGGTAAAGGGTTAACCCGAAGTACCCTGAGAGAACCACCCAGCAGCGGCGAGCACCTGTCAAACTCCCCACAACCAAGCAGGGTTAGCACTGATTGAAGATAAGTGAACCATCGACTTGCAGTACGCCTTAGTACACAGTCCCACCGTACCCCACTTGTGCACTCGTTCGGTTTGAAATCCAATATCGTAACCACTGAGCCACCGTGCTCCATTTCGACTCATCGAAAAAAATCCCAGGCGTTTTGAAAAATGGGAGAAATTACTGGTATTGCGGCTGACAGATGGTTTTGGACCGACATTTCGATAACTAACTCGTTTTGGAAGGCAAAACGATGGAAATATTATTTATTGCACGCCTATGCTTTTATTTTCATAAAATACACGCTTTTTCTGCAAAGGCCGAAGCGAACCATAATTTTTTTGTATTGCCCTTGAACAATACGGATCACGTGCGCGAACTATTTAACTATTTCTTTTTGTATGTTTGAGTTATTTTTGCAATAATTTGTGTTTTTAATAATTTTTTAGTAAACTGTAGGCGTGCAATAAATACAGAACAGCATATGGTTTCGAACTGTCATTTTTTACCGCACTCGATCGATTTCGGCGGAGGGAAAATATTGAACAAGAAGCCAAAGGCTTCGAGATCAATATTATCCCTCCGCCAAAATCGATTAATATTTTTTTACTGCAGGTGTGCAATAAATACAGAACAGCATACGCGTTCGAACAGTTTTGGGCCTCGGCTTGTCGTTCAATATTATCCCTCCGCCCAAATCGATCACGAGATCGATTTGGGCGGAGGGATAATATTGAACGACAAGCCGAAGGCCAAAAACTGTTCGAACGCGTATGCTGTTCTGTATTTAACGAGATCGATTTGGGCGGAGGGATAAAATTGAACGACAAGCCGAAGGCCAAAATCGATTGAATGCCGTTCTGTCTATTTCCTAATCTGAATACTGTCGAGACATTTGAGGCTTGCATCAAACGCGGCCGGCGAAAAGCTGTTTCCGCCCGTAACATTAAAATATCCTCTTTCTTGTAGCTCGTATTCATGGGATATCATGAAGAAAATCGAGACATTTATTTTCAGATATTTAAAGGAATACTTAAGATCTGTTATCGTCTCCTTTTACAAGGTAAAGAGTTAAACGCTGTTGTTCAGTGCATTCATCCAGGTCGAAAACAAATCTCAGCCAATTACCACTTCATATAAAGCTATTTTATTTTGCAACAACACGTTTCGATGTCGTTTTTTTTTATGACAGCCACTTGTCAGTTTGGCACCATATAAGCAGCATTACTTACGTTCGATGTTATTCATCAACATGTAGAAGCGTGTGCGTAAATATGTAAATTGCGGCTAACAGAAATCATCTTTGAAGTATTGTCAATACTGATATACGACACAATTATTTTTAACCGCAGATGCTTAGATCAACTCACTTTTAATGTTCCAGCAATATTTTAGACAATGATAGGGGAGATGGACGAGACTGATTTCATAGACCATGGTTTAATCAGCTGCGTTGCCACGGTGGCGGGGGTCTTGGGGTGCCCTCTAAACTTCCCGCTGTCCCCCAAACATTGGCCCAATAAACCTTCCACATAACATATTGAGCCATAATCCTTTACCTAACATGAAAAGCAGACGACACTTGCAAAACAGATTCTTGAATAACTAATTCTTCTCATTTTTCGTCTCAAAAAGATAGGTTATGACCCCTCGTTGGAACGAGCTCACCAAAAAAGGGAAAAAATGAAAATTAATTGGGGATTTTTGAGAATAGCGCCTGCCGGTTTTGGCCGTTAAGTTAGGTAAAGGGTTAAAATAGTCCCCAACACACACGCTATAAATACTTCAGCTTTGGTCTTTGAGATGGTCTTTGAGTTAGACCAGTGACTTTTGCATTTTTTTTAGGGGGGGGAGACCTAGTCCTAACTAAGATCATCCGGTGGTTGCCCCCTTCTCACACTTCATTTAATCATTTTAGGGAAGTGGGAGGAAGGGATAACAACCGGAGGATCCCAGTTAAGACTAGGGGAGGCCCCTGTAGCCCCATAACGACCTTCCAAATATCATGTGCTGTACATCGCATGGTGCCAAATTTTATTTTATTTTCTAGTTACGTAATGTTCTGTTATGCTATGTCACCTCTAGCTGTATTTTATTAATTAAATCCATTCATCATAGCTCTGACTTCACTTAAATGTTTAAGCGAAATCATTGGCGAAGTCAACGACTGCACTTTGTGGATGATCATCTCCACCTCGAACAGCAATGATGTCTGTGTCTCTGGAAAATCACAACGTTCAGGGTGGGTCATGATTGTATTCTCAAGATTTTAACACTTTACTCAACGTAACGGCAAAAAACGACTAGTGCTACTCACAACAATCGCCATTAAATTTTAATTATTTTGTTTCATTTTTGTCTCAAAAACTTAGTTTATGATCCCTCTTTGGAACGAATTTTGTTTGCTGGAGTCGACTGTCTTTCGTGTTATGTAAAGGGTTAAGGGGCACTGCATCATATTCGTAGCATTTCTACGTCAGTTTGAAGACAAAAAACAACAATGGCTGAAGAAAAAAAAATAGCTTCTCCCTCCCCTCCCCCACCTAGGTTCCTGGATTTTTTTTCGCCCCCATCCGCTTCAAATCCTGCCCCAACACATAAATTATGAGTTTTAACGCGAAATAATAAGGTATGTTTTTGAAACATAACATGACCATTTTTATTTTTCCAAGATAAAAATCAAGCCTCGTCTTCGCTTTGTGTTGGGTAAAGCATTAAAAAAAATAGAAAACTAAAACAACAGTATTGTCCATCAACCCCCAGATCGACGTCACATCGGAAATAAATGGAATTTGAAGATGCATAGGCTCCAGTAGCAAATGTTACCGTCTGACGTCACAACGCGAAATATTTGAAATGACGTCGCCCGTTTCATAATTGCTTTATCAATGGAGTGACTAGCAAGACGCATCATTTTCTGGATTTTTCACACGAGCAGCAGGTGGTGTTCCGGATAAAGAGTTGTTTGAATTGCAAACCGATTTACGGTTCGAACTAAGATGAAATGAGTTTATCTGTTTTATTGATTATTTATCCAGTGCCGTCGTGGGTACAGGGAAGGTTTATTTACTAAACCTATGATCGTTAAAAGTTCCCTTGAACAAGGCAACTTTTGACGATCATAAGTTTAGTAAATAAGCCTCTCGTATTTCGCGATGTTGGGTTCGGGCTATGGGTAGTGTCTTATTGGAACATATACGTTATTGAGATGAGTTGACGGTAACATGGTCTGAGGTTTGCGGCTCGGAGCGTATGTTCAAGTGAGACGCGAAGGCGTCTCAGTTGAACATAAGCTCCGAGCCGCAAACCTCAGACCATGTTACCGTCAACTCAGCACGATAAATATTATGAGGTGTGCACTATATGATGAACAGAGAAAAAGATGAAATGTTGAAAAAATTTCTCAGTGGCGAAGCTGCGACGATCGGATGGCTGAACTGTCTCTTCTCCCACTTCTACGAATCACCGCTTATGACTCTTAATCTTAGTATGCGTTGCATTTTCCCCGCAACTTCTCTTTCTTCATCCTCCTAATTATTGCCATATTTAATTTCTCATCATACAGAAACTTGGCATCAAGTCACTCCATTATGCTTTGTCACACCAAAACTAGACTCTGAATGATTTCCATGTAAACAAAGTGGTTGTGCTTGGTGTCGCAGCAAGGCAGACGACTCTAGCTTGGTTCATATCGGCCGAGATCGGCGTCATATCAGCAGAGTTTAAAGTCATATCAGTCGAGTTTGGCAATTCTGGGAAAGAAAATCATATCTAATAAAATAATTGCAGTTAAAAACACCCAAACCCGAAAATGTTCAACGATTTCGATTTATCATGTACATAAATACACATTAATTATAATAATGAATAATAATAATCATAAATAAATAGCATTAACCCTTTAAAAACTGGTTTCCTGGAGTGATATTGTCTTTGTGTTCATTTACGGTGAGATGGGTTCGTTACAATATCAATATACAGAGAGGATAAAATAATAACTGCAGTCTGCAGCCGTCTGGCTGCAGACTGCAGTTATGATTTTATCACCAATGCCTCGTGGACAGACCTCTTATAAATGGGACGAAATTATGCCTTGGACCGAAAAATCGGTCTTTCGAGTTCAAAGTTCTTTGTTTTGATATAACAACCCATTAATTTAGTCCGGAGATGAAACATAAGCTCTCTATTTTGATACGGACTATAACCTTCGCCCATGTGTTAGTTAAAACTAGTGGGCTGGGTGAACAGGAATAACCCCCAAAGTTATTATGTACATCACGTCACTTCCGGAGAGGTATTGTCTTGTATCCATCGTGACAATTATAGACAATTCTAGATGTCGATAAATATTCGCTAGATATTTTCAGCTACCTTATAAACTGTAATAAAAGTTATTTATTGTGATGTGGTACAGTTCGGCTGCTGTGGGAGGGTCACTTTCCACAGGTGGGCAATATTTCCACGAATGCAATAATATTAAATTCCAAACACTAATTACAGGAATAATCATCAAAAATTTAATTAATGTAGCACTTGGTACAACCCGATGCTTCATTAATTAATATTTTGCTATTGATGGTTTTTATTATCTGGTAAACGTATGTGTGGACATCACTGCCCATGCGTGGATTACGACCAGTCCACGGCGGCTGTACTGTACTCATCGTGTGAGGTAGTGGTGAGATTTAAATACACTAATGTGGATTTTCAAATTAAGTCACAGTACGATGAAGTTTTTGTGGAACCGAATCCTGTGGTGGACGCTTGTGGAAGGCCTGTTCAAATTCCGTCTCCAAATCTTTACAATGGTTATTACCTCAGATCAGTGGTGGCGCCAGGGGGCGGGGGGTCACGGGGGGGGGGGGGGGGGGGGCTAGAGCCCCCCCCCCCCCCCCCGTCGGAGATTTTTAGTCAGTCCGTCGGAGAGTCTCGTAAACCCGACTTCACGAGAAATTTCCGACAATCGAATGTAGATATCTTGTCCTGTCTCTCTCGAAACCGTGCAGCACTGGAACTTTGATGGAGAATAGTGAGTCTCACGAAATTCCTTAATGTTGTTCGTCAAACTGGCTTTATAGATGAAATATTTCCCGACCTTATTATAATATGTTTACTTTAACCCTTTACCTAAGGTAACGGCCAAAACCGGCCAGCGCTATTCTCAAAAATCACCAATTAATTTTCATTATTTTTTTCATTTTTTGTCTCAAAAACATAGGTTATGACTCCTCGTTGGAACGAGCTCGTCGAGCTCGTTCCAACGAGGGGTCATAACCTATGTTTTTGAGACAAAAAATGACAAAAATTAGTTATTCAAGAATTATTTTTGCAAGTGTCGTCTGCTTTTCAGGTTACATGTAGGTAAAGGGTTAAATAATCAACAAACATACTCAAGTTTCTTCTATTTTGGTTCTCCAATTTACCAATTTTCACTCATTTTCCTTCGTTTGGGAGGTCAAATGTTATAGCCCTCCTGTCGGAGAGGTCAGCGCCCCTGTCGAGAAATCCCTGGCGCCACCCCTGCCTCAGATTGATATGCATGGGTTTAATTCTGACATCCATATCAACAAAATGATAAGTGTTGAGGGATTTAACTGCTATTGCCTGCAGTCCAATACGTGATACTCGAAAACGATATTAGGAATGACAAATGATAAATGTTATGTGCCATGCGACCTATAAACTACGCATGAAAAGAAACCTTGTGGCAGATGATGAGATCGTGACAATGAAATGTATCATTTGTTCATAATAGATGATAAAAGTTTTTACAGAATTTTGTCGGGTGATGGAATTCTTTATTCTTACTACCAGCTGTATTGAAACGGTTAGTGAACTCGGTAACCGTTTAACCATTTAGTTATAACGATCCTCTTAATCATCCATTACAGAGAATATTGCTGGGATGCTAAACTTCAATAAAGTAGCCAAGACCAAGATGGAGATATATAGAGGATATGGAATGATTTTTTTTTCTCATATAATATTTATGAAACTCGTCCGAATTTTCCGTTTGGGCTCGCCAGAGAGGCGAGCCCAAACGGAAAATTCGGACGAGTTTCATAAATATTATATGAGAAAAACACTCAATTCATATTCTATTTATCATATCACACACACACGCACAAATTAGCCACTTAGTATGACTTTTTAACCCATCACCTAACTTGAGTTGCAGACGGCACTTGGAAAAAACATCCTCGTATAACTAAAAATTTTCATTTTTTGCTTCCAAAACATAGGTCATGACCCCTCATTGAAACGAGCGCGACACGCTAGTTCCAATGAGGGGTCATAACCTATGTTTTGGAAGCAAAAAGTGAAAATATAAAAAAAAATGAATGGCGTTTTCTTGTAGGTAAAAGATTAATACAATATAACCCACCTTAAATAGGACAGATAATGTAAATTCTCCCTACAGAAATTATGCAAATGTTACCCAGTTGTATTTTGTTTGGCCAATCAAATTGTCCAGTTTTGAAATTGACCAATGAAAGCTCCCAACTCTAATTATGCAAATTATGAAAAAGTGGCCCAGTTGTATTTGTCCAGCCAATCAAATTGTCTAGTTTAGTGAAATTGACCAATGAAATTGACGAAAGGCTTTATTTATCACTGATTAATATGAAAACAAAATATCAAATGTTTTAAAGTGAACAAAACGGACGAGTCATGTGATAATTGTTTTTATTATATGCTTCCGTTAAAAATATAAGGAAATAGCGAAAACGTAGATGTTGTAATTTTCGTTTCGACCGAAACAAGACATACGATTACGTTATTTAAAAATCTTATTTTTCACTGTCAGTGAAACTGGCGAATCGCTGTGGAAAATAGCATCAACGAACACGAAATAAACTTGCAAAATGTTATAAACGATAGGTATATTTACTATTTCATGGTGAAAAATTGTTGTTGTTGTTGTTGCTGTTGTTGTTGTTGTTGTTGTTGTTGTTGTTGTTGTTGTTGTTGTTGTTGTTTGTGGTATTAAGCAAATATACATTAAAGTTTCTGTGTAGCTCTCAGCAGAGGCAGACTGGTCGTATGGCCTATCAGGAAAATTCTAGGGTCCCCCCCCGGGGGGTCCCCAAAAGTGATGCTGTCTAACACCTGTTGATGCGTGAAATTTCGTGAAAATGACCAAAAGACGAAATGGATCTGATTGCATAGACCTCCGGTGTATCGAAATGTTCTCTATGTAGACTGTCATAGGCAGTCCAGAAACAGCACATTTCGATATACTTTGATCGCTAAGATGAAAGGAAACAGTGTCTCTTCAATTTCAAAAATCAAAATTTTCTCCGATTGAACCGAACTGGAGAAGATCCATTTGGTGTAACTCCGTCAGGGGCGGTTGTTTTTTGTTCTCAAGTTGCTCAACTTCCCGAGATCAAAAACCAAAGAATACAATCCAGATATATACAGTACATGGAGAGTGGATTGTAACTAAATCACCCGCGGAGTGGAGTTATCACCCAAGCTATAACTTTCAAATTTTGTACACATCGACAAAAAACACAAGCAATGTTTCAGCCAATGGACCTCCGGGTTTAACCCGGAGGTCCATTGGCTGAAACTTTGCTGGTGCTGGTTATGCTTTGCAACAAAATTGCAATTATTCCTCGGGTGGAATCTCCACTCTGTGGGTGATTTAGTGATAATACACTCTCCACGTACTGTACCAGGGTCAGACTATACTTACCTATGATGGTTCTACCTCACATACCAGTCAAAAGTGGCACACTATACTTACCTGAAGAGACAACCAGCCCAAGGCAGACTATACTTACCCATGAAGGTCGCACTGATCTCCAGTAACCCCAAGTGGCAAACTTTACTTGCCTGAAAACTCTACCAACAGGACCCACCCTAACCCGACGCCTTTCCTCCAATGCAGCGTTCAGACGTAAATCTAAAAATCCCATTTTACAGTCATAAGGTCGAAAGAGGCTATTCTGCTCCAGTACTGTGCCTGTGATCATTTGACGAGCGCAAGCCATTTCTCTGCTTTCGAAACAATTCCTTTGCAGAAATTGAGATTAAAATGTAAATACGTTTTAGAACAGCCAACGCTTGCAATAGAATACGTGGTTTTGGTTTTGGGGTTGTTGGGGAGTTTTTTGGTGGGGGGGGGGGGGGTCTTCAACTTTTGTTCTTTTTTATTTTTTATGGGTTTGTTTCTACTGTCGCTCGTTGAAAATTTATATTTCACCTGCAGGTCGCTTATGAAGCAATTATTGTATCCAATCGAAAACCATAGGTATCCTCTAGTGGTATCACAAAATGGGAAAAGCTCAAAATGTAACTTTTGCAAATGTTGCATTACGAACACGAACCTGAAAGAATGTACGTTGAGTAAATCTCGAATAAACTATTTGGGCCTGATCACAAGGCTCGAGTGTTTTATAAGAAATATGTTTAACTACTTGGACCTGAGGGGACTTTTCCGGTCTAGGAACATGAGACGTCGTACTTTCATCAAGTGGGATAACTGCGCAGTTAATATGTGGTTGTTCAATCGATACTTTTAACGTGCAGCCCCAAGGCTGCACGTTGAAAATATTAATTGGTATATCCCCAAATAACGAATATGTATTCTTCCAATTGATGTTATGGAACCGACCTGGAAGATACCTTCAGTATTTAAGCGGATAAGTTACATCTCTGCCATGCCCGACCATTTTATGCAAAATTTGCACAAGTTACATTCGACCTATCTTCCATTTTTAGCTCACCAACAAAGTTGTGTGAGCTTATGTCATGACCCGAGGCGCGTTGGCGTTGGCGTCGGCGTCAACACTTGTATTAACCCTTTACCTAACGTAACGGCCAAAACCGGCCACCGCTATTCTCAAAAATCGCCAATTAATTTTCATTATTTTTTTCATTTTTTGTCTCAAAAACATAGGTTATGACCCCTCGTTGGAACGAGCTCGTCGAGCTCGTTCCAACGAGGGGTCATAACCTATGTTTTTGAGACAAAAAATGAAAAAAAATTAGTTATTCCAGAATTATTTTTGCAAGTGTCGTCTGCTTTTCAGGTTAGGTAAAGGGTTAAAGTTATTGTAAGAGTCCTCTTGACTTTCCCACCTGTCATTATGCACCTCATACTGCTTCTATGGCTTACAATAGTCAATTACCCACAGACCCTTTCCCAGTGATAATTTGTCGATTTTTAGAGTGTTTTTGCAATGTTAGACTTTTTTGTTAGTGTGGACTTTGTTACCTGTTTTGTTATACATGTACACGAATGGAGGCTACCACCGGTATGCTGTGGCTTTTATATTTCATGTATGTGCTAAATGCATCAATATAAGTCACCATTAACCCTTGACCGAACAATTTTGCATATTTGTAATAAGACTCGGTTTATTGCATGCCAAGCGTTGGTGAGCTAATGGGGATGGACATCCCCCTCTTGTCTGAATAACATGATACAAAATATTTCCATATTTCTATCATGATTGAGCCGTCAGCCGATACCGAAAACCATACCCGGTAGAAGCGTGTACCGTTCCGATGGAGGTTAATCGTTTAAACGTTTCAACGTCAACTTCCAGAGACCGATGTCAAAGGTCTGAGCTTCCCACTCTAACCAATAACCTTATTTTCAAATGAAAAGTAACAATGAGTCCAGATATTCATTTCCTTTCTACGAGTGTTTGTTTTTCAAAGATCAAAGAAATATTTTGGGGTCATTTCAGATAAATATGCAGAACTTCATATTTGACCGTACAAAACAAACATGTCTGTTTTGAGATCATTCAAACAATATAGCGTTATTAGCGTTCATGTGTGTGAAGCTCTCGAACTTTTGGAGCACACCGTGTTGCAAATATAATTTAAATTTTCGCTTTCATTTTTGTAATAATACAATCTCTGCAACAATGACTTGTGACCGCTCGTTGGAAGATGCTCGACAAGATTTGAGTTGGATGATTGTAGCTGAAAAGGAAAAAAGAAAAATGCAGATTTGAACATTTTTGTGTCATCTCAGACTTATATCGTCATGTAAATTGACTTTCGATCAAGTTATCTTCATAGAAATTATTAGATGAGTGATGAAGGGACAATTAAGAAGCAAGTAATTGCTGAGAAAACACCTATGACATCAGTAGAAAATAAAGTCAAGTTTTGTTTTGTTGCTTTTAATAAACGAAAACAACAGACAGCTCATGAAGCTGTCTGTTGTCTTTGTTTATTAAAGTAACAAAAGGAAACTTTCCTTTTAAGGCAAGGTAATTAGAAGCGACTAGTTCATAGATAATTCATCATTAAAAGTATCTCATCTTTTTGGGGAGCGCGGTGGCTCAGTAGGTAGAGGTGCCGGCTGCAAGCCGAGAGGTCCTCGGTTCGAATCCCACCTGCGGATATTGCGTTGTGTCCTTGGGCGAGACACTTCACCCCCATTGCCCACGTGGGGGCACGGTGATGATGTGTACTAAGGCGTACTGAACGTCGATGGTGCACCTGTCTTCAACCAATGATAACCCTGCTCGTGTGGAGTTAGTATGTTGGGGAGCTGACAGTTGCTCGCCGTTGCTCGGTGGTTCTTTCCGGGTACTCCGGCTTCCTACACCCGTAAAACTGTCGAGGTCATGATTAGCTATTCTGCAGAAATATGTGACCTTCAACACCAATAAATAAATATATAATCACATCTTTTTATTCTACCCAGGACAAAATTAGAAAATTCCACCTCCGCGTCTTCTATATCAACGAAAAGCACAATGTCTGTATTATATGTCACATATGCACATTGTTGATATAATGAACAGAAAAAAGGCTACACAACACCAAAAGATGGTGAAAACGCCGTTTTCTTATTTTTAAATGAGTTTCGACAGAGAATAAGAGGCAAATCTTTAAACTGACTGGGATAGAAATGTAAAAAGCCAGCGTCTGTCTTTTTAGCTGCGACTAGCAGCTCTATAAGTGGCAATGTCGGTCTGTCGGTCTGTCTGTCGGTCGGTCGGTCGATCGGTCTGTCGGTCGGTCTGTCTGTGAGTAACGAGTTTGTCTGTGACCAACGAGTTTCAAAACTCAATAACTTTTGAAATACTTGATGGAATGACTTTATATTTGGCATGTAAGTGTATCTTATTGATGTCTAGCAACTGTTCAATGCATGTGTTGTTCCAGATATTTTTCTTGGAGTTATGGTCCTTGATGAACTTAGAATTTTGTCTGTCGGTCTGTCTGTGACCAACGAGTTTCAAAACTCAATAACTTTTGAAATACTTGATGGAATGACTTTATACTTGGCATGTAAGGGTATCTTATTGATGTCTGGCCACTGTTCAATGCATGTGTTGTTCCAAATATTTTTTTTGGAGTTATGGCCCTTGATGAACTCAGAATTTTTTGAGTCAATGTCGCGATTTTTATACTACTCGACAGAAAAATGCATCAAGTTTGTGAGATGATACTCATACTGATGATACAAATTCGCTAACAATTCGAAATTTCACTTTTTATCTGAAGTTCCAAAGCCCTTAATGTTAAATTTACTGGAAGGTTTAGGAAGTTAAGGGGAGGTAACTTTTTGTGAATCTCTTTGAATGGCGTAAATTGTAAATCATGTTAATTTTGGAATGGGTTATGTCGTTTTACAAGCGAAACATTTGAACGCGAAAATCTTCATTAAACAAGATTGGTCTGCAAAAAAGTAATTCTTTTGTCATGTTTTGGTTGATAAGAGAAGTCAAAATGGCGACTTTTTTAAAACATGTTTTGGTTTCCTGAAATCCTAGGTGTGTGTAAAATGGTTTTATACAATATATATTAATTCGCATTAGGATCATCCATCTGTCCGAGGCAATCGTTTAACCCTTTTGCCTAACATGAAAAGCAGACGACACTTGCAAAAAAAATATTGAATAACTAATTTTTTTCATCTTTTGTCTCAAAAACATAGGTTATGACCCTCATTGGAACGAGCTCGACGAGCTCGTTCCACTGAGGGGGCATAACCTATGTTTTTGAAACAAAAAATGAAAAATAATGAAAATTAATTGGCGAGTATTGAGAAAAGCGCTGGCTAGTTTTGACCGTTACGTTGGGTAAAGGGTTAATGTTTCAGAACATACCAAGAGGTTGTAAAACACAATAAGTGAATTGTGTTCGAAAGATAATCATTTACAAAAAGGTTAATCTCCGATTTTCTCCTCCGTTTCAAGATTATATTGTATGTATAAAGCCAACAGATCCAAGCATGATACTCTAAAACTATAATACAAACCACACTAGGTTAAATATTGATTTTCGAGATGTTCTCGGAAAGAGCTGCCGAAAAATCTAGTTTCACACCATGACACCAATGTTCTTGTGCGTGCGTGCGTGCGTGCGTGCGTGCGTGCGTGCGTGCGTGCGTGCGTGCGTGCGTGCGTGCGTGCGTGCGTGCGTGCGTGCGTGCGTGCGTGCGTGCGTGCGTGCGTGTACGCACGCATATATCTGCGTATTTGCGTGCTTTTCAGAAAAGGAGTCTGGAATCATACACCGAGATTATCCACATTAACCGACAAAGTCGTGATAAAAGCCATGGCAAATAGTTATATCTTTCACCACGGCATTGCCTATTGCCGTGGTTAATGTCTAGTGCTGGTTCGAATCATATATCACCACTCTAGAAACCACCTGTGACAGATTTATACCAATGAGGAGGTCGTTGAATATGCCAACTGTCCGACAACAGTACTCTGCTAATCTATGGCATGTCGAGACAAAGGAATTTGGGGTGTGTGACCCCAGCATCCCCACCCAAGGCTTTACGCCAACGTCAATATAAGAAATCGATATTATCAATGATACCTTTATGCATTTTGATGGTAACTGCGCAATAATTCAGTCAAGGGTCTTTTATTTGAATTTGACCACGTTATTCAAGTCTCACACGGAGATAACCGAGTGGCACATTTTGTAATCCGTTACCTACCCTTTCAGTCCGTAATGTATAAACTTTGCGAATAGCAAAAGGTTGGCGGGCCGCAAGTACAGAACAATCGCCGTGGACTGGTCGTAATCCACGCATGGGCAGTGATGTCCACGCATGCGTTTACCAGGTAATAAAAATCATCAGCAGCAAATTTTTAATCAATGAAGCACCGGGTTGTACCCGGTGCTTCATTAATCAAATTGTTGATGATTATTCCTATAATTAGTGTTTGGAATCTAATATTATTGCGTCCATGGACAGATTGCCCGCCCGTGGAAAGTGACCAATTCACGGTGGCCGTACTGTACATAACACAATAAACACTTAACTGGGTAAGGTAACAAGATCAGTGATACTTTAGGGTTGTATGGTTAAATTATTTCTGAACTTCACCACAAATGCTACAATGATTGCCCCTAGTCGTTGAAAACGACAGTCCGTTATGACGATTACGACTCCATTCTGAACGTGTGGTTGAAAAGCTGTATTAAACCACCACTTGCAAAAGTAAACACCAGGAGCCAAGACTATAAAACTTTTACAATTGCATTTTCTAGAATTTTATTTCTACCTATTAATATAACTGACTAAAATGAATCATTAGTATTTTCATCGGTTTCTGTTCAGTTTTTCTTTGTGTTAAGATAATACAGTATACAACACTTCAGGCTCCTTAAAAATCCCCAGTAGTTTGTTCGACACAACTCACCACAAAAGCTCTGTCTATAAGTATCTGTTTGGGGTTCAGCCTAACTTCCCTTTGATTATTCTTAGGGTTTTTTAGGAGATCAGACACGGAGCTTACTTAGTCAGGAGAAAACATACAGTACAGTTGCCGTGGATTGGTCGTAATCCACACGTGGCAGTGATGTCCACGCATCTGTTTACCAGGTAGTAAAAATCATCATTAGCAAAATTTTAATTAATGAAGCACCGGGTTGTACCCGGTGCTTCATTAATTAAATTTCTGATGATTATTCCTGTAATTAGTGTTTGGAATCTAATACTTTTGCGTCCGTGGAGATATTGCCCACGCGTGGAAAGTGACCAGTCCACAGTGACAGTACTGTAAATTAGGGTATCAAACGAATGAAGATCGTTTAATCTAAGTCGTCGCGTTCTCTTTGTCACATTTTCTACCTTATTGACTCGTCCGATGGCCGTATTCGCCCCATTTCCGGATAGATTAAGTGACGATAGTGTGCTATTAGACCAGTTCCCTCCTAGTAAGATAGTTTGATCAGTTTATGTACAAACGCAGTAAAAGCGTTCTGCAGATTATTGCATGGTATCTCGGTTTGGTTTTCCGGTTTGCCACAAACCCGGAACAGAAACGGAAAACCACCCCCCCCCCCCCCCCCCCCATCTCTTCTTGGCGAAGCACTGGCCACGGTAAAGTATACCGGGTATCATTTTTTTTTTTACATTACCTGCTAAACCACGGAGTCTAAAATGTTCTAGGGTATTATTTGAATTTGCATGCTGTGAATGTACGGTTTTACTTTAGTTAGTATTTTCGGACCCCGTATTTTATACCGGGTTTCAGCTGGGCTCAGCAAATTCTATTTTACCTTACGGTGGATCTCGCGATTGCACCATCTATATTCGACATCCTCCGTGGTTTCACTCACCCACCATCTTTAAGATATTTTCTGCTCTAATTTTCCTCACGTCTGAACTCGAAACTGTTTTTTGAGGGGAAAAGCTAGCGAAACGTTTCCAAATGTGTGGAGAAACGGCATTGAATGCGGATATCCAGATGAATATGCAATTGGATCACCCAAACTGGTGCTCGTCTTTCCCCTCACACAATTTATGCTCCCCTGTTTGTTCTCTGTTGACAAATGTCAAACTTGGGGGTTTCTTGACGAATAGTTTGTCGAAAATCTTTGTACTTTTTACAGTAACTGACGGCTCTTTCATGGAATAAATTCAGAAAACACATGCTAACAACCGATTCGCCGATAAACACCAACGAAACGCAGAAGTGATTAAAACCTGACATCATTTTGGGAAAGTTTTCGATCACCAACAAACTTGGGGGTTTCTTTCTCCCTCACACAACTTATGCTCCCCTGTTTGTTCTCTGTTGACAGATGTCCCACTTGGGGGTTTCTTGACGTTTTTACGAAAGCTTAAACACAGGCGCCACTTGTGACCTATGTCGAGGCAAACTGCGCAGATTATTGGTGATCGAAAACTTTCCCAAAGTGATGTCCGGTTTTAATCACTTCTACGTTTCGTTGGTGTTTATCGGCGAATCGGTTGTTAGCAAGTGTTTTCTGAATTTATTCCATGAAAGAGCTGTCAGTTACTGTAAAAAGTACATAGATTTTCGACAAACTATTCTTTATTATTTCTCGGGCTAAATTATTGACCTGTTGTAAAAAGGCTCAATTAGCCTAAACTTCCACTCGAGTTGTGTCACTCTCGCTGCGTCGGGGGACTGAGATGGCTCAAATCCCGACAGACAGAATATCCCAACTACATAATCAAAGGCATGCCTTCGTCGAAGGCATGCCTTTGATGATGCAGTTGGAATATAATTTAGTGTTATTTATAGTTCAAAGACTCAATACTTCGTGGAAATTAATTGGTGGATAAATAAAATATACACGAAGTAATCGAGATGCGGCTTCTTTTTGTCTAATTAACACGTGCCGTGCTCCAAATCGTTCATTGCTTTGCTCCCAACTGTCCGAATAGTGCATCAAAGCCGATCATTTGAATGACCGGTTGTGGGCGTGACACATGTCTTATCATCAAATCTGCGAGCGCGGTGGAACAGTGGTAACGGCATTGGACGTCGAATCGAAAGGCCCACAGTGCTATGCCCACCAGGTGTAACTGCGTTATGTTCGTGAGCAAGGCAATTAATCTGGATTGCCTACGTGTGGGTACTTGTTCCCAACCAATGCTAGCCTGCTTGTGCGGAGTTAGTTGGCTGAGAAGTTTGACAGTTGCTCGCCACTGCTCGGTTGCTCGATCGGGGTACGCCGAGTTCCTCCACCTGGAGAAAAGTAAAACTTCCAACAGGTGGTGACCCTGGCTGTCTAAAGTGTCTTGAAACCCCAATAAAAATTATCGAATTTAGTTTCGGAAGAAAGTACATGATTTCTAGCGAGAGCGAATCGATATCTAAGGCTGTAATTTTAAAGACAATGTCCTTACTGGAAAAATTATTATTGCAGAGGTGGAGGGATGCTACACCCCAATCCCTTCGCTTCGCCCCTGACACTACATAGCTATGGAGCAGCCTCTCGGTATATTGAAGCTAAACCACATACTAGTTTCATGTGTATGCTGACAGTTCCAAAACAAAAGGTTGTTACTTCGAAAAAATACGGTTGCAGCACTGACAGTAATCGTCCCCTGAGTTCCATATTGGAACGTGTTAGTGTCAGTCTTGCAGCACCATGCGGCGAGTGTGTTTGTTAGCTTGTATCAAATTCAGGTTTTCCGATGGTAAAGCTTAAGGTGAGTCTAAAGGAAATTTTCAGGCGAAGGGTTGAAGTAGAGATAAAAAATTAGATTTATTAGAACCTTATCTATTGCCAAGAGCCAAAAGTTTACAAGTGGGATAATATTTAATTTTAATAAGTCAATATTTAAATATCAACCCACTAGAATTAACGACTGTCAAACTGAAGGGTAAAAATTGTTGTGTCTCTTCGAAATATACTCCGTAAGAAATATTCAAGTGTCTATGTCTTTCACACTTTGACTTCAGAATAATCAAGGTCTTTAGGGTATTCGTTTTAATTCCTGATATCTCGAAGCTCTGTTGAAAAGCTTTTACATTGCTATCCAAACAGGCAGGGTGTAAACAGTCTTAGGGCTCGAAGATCGTATTGCATACCAAATGGAGAGCTCTCTGAGATAATTTTTCCACAGGCTCTGTTAGTGTCTGGTATTATTGCGAAATGTAGGCACATTGTTTTTGCGGTCATTTTACAAAATTTCCTCTAACAGGTAGTGACGAAAAGAAATTTGCATGGATTACAGTATTTTCGGATGTTTATCACTACCACAAATAAGTCCTCAAACAATTCTAGCCAGAAAACGAGAGTCTTAACTTTCGAAATCCATATCAGGCCTATTTCAAACGAGGCTCAAGCGAGGTCATTGACGTCCGCCGTTATTCGAGGCGACAATTTTCAAATGCGTGTGAAAACTCGAGATTTTTTACTCTAAACAATCTTGACAAATTTCATAATTTTTTTTCTTCCACTTCAGATGTTGTATTCAATTTTTAAATATCAGTTGTCAAATAATAAACAAATATTACAATAGCCAATCAATATTGGTTGTCATGTTCCGCTTCGTTTATGAGACTAGATCACCTGCAGCGTCATGTTTGGTCCAACTGATCTGATCTCGTAAACAACACGCAATTTAACAACCTAGAACAATTGACTATTGATGTAATCTGACAAATAACCAAACTACCTGACATGTTGATTTGAACATTCAGAGTTTATCAAAATAGTCCTTGGACGAAGCTGAGAGAATTTCTAAAAGTAGCATTTTGATAAAACTGGTCAGTGTTCTGTCGTGTATAATGTTCTCCCTTTTCCGACAAACAAAGGCATTGAGTGATCATTTACTAAATTACGAATTCCCATTCCATTGATTGCTTGACAATCTTTATTATTAAGGTTCAGCAAGTTACTCCCTTCCATGTTATAATTTCAGATAAAGGAATATTTAGCCTCGAATAATTCTTACATCACAATTTTGATCAAAGTTGGTGTAACACAAAAGACCTTCTGTAATGTGAGTGTACCGACTCGTAACGTTTATATTTGGTGAAACACTAAAGAACTTCTCAACTGGGGGTGAACTGACTCGCAACGCTTGACGAAATTATTACTTTGGGGCACAAGATTTGATTTGCAAATCAATGAGTTGAGTTACAAACATTAAAGCCACATGCAGAATGTTTGGTGAATTCCCTTTAGGTAATTCGTCAGCAAGAATAGCGCATTTTGGTACCAACAGTTCGTCTAATATGTAAATATTTGAGTCAAATAATTTGAAGGCCATAGATGAATGCGGGATACTACCCTCTTTTGGAAGCTTATGCAATACGAATGTTGCCAAAATGCGTAGATGGACACATGTGTGGTTTTGAACAGCAATGACTGATGCAAGTGGAGAGAGCTGGGGGTAATCCTGCTCCCCTCGCCCCTAACATCAGATTTTATTGTGGTTTCTTTTTATATGAAGACATGTTGGGATTTTTGTTATTAGGGTTTAACGACACATTAACAACCAGGGTCATATCACGTCGGTGACAGTTTTACGGGTGGAAGAAGCCGGAGTACCCGGTGAGGACCACCGAGCAACGAGGAGCAGCTGTCAACTATCCAACATCGCAACTCTGAACTCTGCACCGCGGCACAGGCAGGGTTAGATTGGTTTAAGACACGCCCACCATCGACGTGCAGTACCCCTTAGTACACAGCGTCATCGTGCCCCCATGCAGACAATCGGGGTGAAGTGCCTTGCCCAAGGACACAGCGCGGGAGCACGAATCAGTCGCTGAAATGGTCACCCATCCAACAACTAACCGCGCTCGGCGTTGCTTAATTTCGGTGATCTGACGAGAACCGGTTACCGCGACGCCACCGCGCCCCCGACATGTTGGGGTATCTAAATGTTATAACTTGTTTTGCATATTTTGGAGTGTCAGGATTTCCAGTCAATTATAGAAGGATAAGCGAATATCGCCCCTATTCAAAATTCGGAAATTTCATGCCGCAATTTTTCCCTTAATTCAATTGAAAATTGACCATTTCAGTTTTGTTTGACAGAGCTCGTTGAGCTCTATCAAACAAGACTGAATTGGTTAAATTCTATAATGCAACAAGGATTTCTACCAATTCGTCCTTGTTTGACAGAACTCATTGAGATATGTCAAACAGGACAATATTTAAGTGGAGTGGGTTTAAACAGAGAATAATTGTCAAACTTTCAAACTGATTGGGGAAAAAATGTAAAAAGCCAGCGTCTGTATTTTTATCCTACTTTACAAGAAAATGCCTGATGTTTGTGAAATGATGCGCACATTGATGATACAACTTCGCTTACCTTTCGAAATTTCCATTTTTATATGATATTCCCGTACCCTTAGTGTTAAATTTTCTGGTGACTTTAGAAAATTAAGGAGAGATGCTAACTATCCCGTAAATATCTTCCAGTGACGAAAATTGTCAGCTATATTTTCCACTGAGTATTCGCGGTGTTTCCAAAACCACACGGCGATTCGTTGGCGAACTCCATATAAATTTATCCCGAATAAGGCAGCCTTGTACTGAAAAAATAGGCCAGTCACTTCTGCATGCTGTATCGTTCATGCAAGTTTAACATATCTCGCAGTGGAAAACGAAAACTTGTTAATAAACATTCGCATTTAAAAGTCTTGCTATAACGTACTGTTAGGTAATGGGAGCAGAGGCGTTGGCAAGAGGATTTTTCCACACATGAAATACACATCACCTTAGTGTTGAATTTACTGACAAATTTAGAAAATTAAGGGGGGGTAAATTTCCTTTAAATGTCTTCCAGTGACGAAATTATCATCCATGAAGTTTTCGTTCAAATTTAAATCGATAAATTAGGTTTGTATATGTGGGGTAGATGACAAAATTACTACTCTCCTTTGAACCCCGGTGACGCCCCCATGGCCACAGTGATATAGATGACTTTCAAGCTCTGATCACGATTTTGACATCACTTTCATTCATCGCGCACCGTAAGAATTCATATGCAAGGTGTAAATTGCCTCACTCAAGTGATGTGGGGAGGGGGTGTTTTTTCAGAATCTGTTCACAGCGTACTTTGAGCAATCTGAAGATATTCTCGATCGTCGACCAAGATGAAGGCCCATGCGATCGGACCAAACTCTCTCGGTTCGGGTTTTTTTTTCGACGTTGGAGGTCATGTTTGATGATACAAATAGAGTGTTAAATTTCTATAGTCATACAAATAAAACAAACATCACATAGTTATTATTGGAAACTTCAAATAGTATATTAAACGAATAACATCTTATACCCTTTTCATTTTATATCAGTCATCTGACAGTAAAATTAATTCGGGTCAGCTGACAATAAAATTAATGCTGAGAGTTGTGACCTCTCGTCTCCTCAAGGAATGTATGACATACTTTATTACTTTATAAAGTGAGAGCGGAAGTGTTCGTGTCCTTCTGATGAACTTGAATAAACTAGTTGACAGACTGGTAACTATCTGGTGGGTGGGTGAACGGGGTGGTATGGGGTGTTATCCACGACTACTATCGGAATTTGTCCTATGGTTTGTTTGTTGACATAATTATGCGTCTCGATGTGGTATTCTACCCACGAGTCTACGATCACTGGAATTAACTACCACAAATGGCAATGTTGCGGTAAAAACTATGGCTTTGATCTCTCATTGGAAAGAGGTCGACGCCTTCGTTAGAAGTATGGGTCAGTTCAGTGGAGTAGCCACGGGGGAGCTGTCTGGGGGTTTGGCCCCTAATTGTTTTTTAACATAGAGCCCCAAAATGGTCTACAATATAGGATTACACATACTACAAAGAGAGCATCACCTTTTGCAAACTTTTCTCGGAGCCGACATGGTCCTAACTGGGACCCTGCGGTCGTTACCCAATCCTCCAACGTCCATGAAGTGGGAGGATGGGGCAACATCCGGGGGTTCTTAGTTAGGGCTGGGGGACCCCGAGCCCCCAACGTCCTTCCAAATTTCATGCCCCCCCCCCCCCAAAGAAAAAATAATTTGGCTTGGGCATCCCCTATCGTAGAACCTTGGCTACGCTCATGGGGGTCAAAAGCTATATTTTAACCCTTTACCCAACGCAGACGATATCAAAATTTTTTATTTTAAAAATCATTTTTTAAATTTTTTCAAAACATTTCAACAAAACCATATCATGTGACCCCTCTTTGGAACGAGCTCGACGAGCTCGTTCCAAAGAGGGGTCACATGATATGGTTTTTTTGAAAGTTTTCGAAAAATAATATTTTTTCAGCTGCTGAATTTGCATATTACGCGGGCGGATGCGGACGATTCGTTGGGTAAAGGGTTAAGCTAAATAGTTTTTAATTGTTCAAGATGTTTCTTTTGCACATAAAGTCGATTACAAATATTACAATACAACAACAACATCTGAAAACTATATCATACGGACGATCCCAAAAATTACTCTACAAAAACTTACACGATGCATCGTTCGGAAGACCACAAATCTTGCTTTCTTCTCATACCTGCAGAATACATGATATAGACATTTTCAAACATTGCTTTCTATCAACATCTGCCCAAAGAGTTTGCGAACGATCGCAAACACTACTTTCCCAATATATGTACAATATATGCGCGGATGATCCCAAACGATGCTTTCTTCAAATATATATTTCATTCCTGATACAAACGATTCCAAATATTGCTTCCCACCAATATATGCCTAATGCACGATACGGCGAATCCAAAGCACTTTTTTCTACACAATACATGTTACAGACCATTCCAAACATTAGCTTCCAACAATATCTGCACAACGCATAGGATGAACAAATCCAGATATTGCCCTAATGTAGTAGAAATACAGGATGCAGACGATTCGGAGAATTTCTCCTCGCCATTATCTGTACGAGGCAAGGACGTCCTAAAACGCTGCTTTCTAATCTGTATCTGGACAAAGTATCTCACGGACTTTTGTCCACCCAGATCTCCCCGATATTATTAGTTACATGGTGTTTCATCTGGATGTACTGTACTGCACTGTACACCCTGCTGAAACACCGCATGACGAATATATTTCCCTTCTCCTTCAGTTTGTTGAGTTTTTTTTGTTTTATTATACAATCCCCAATCGGCATTCTATTGACGAAAACCTTAATGATAAATGTAATAATTAGAGAAACTGAAAGAAACATATCTTTCTTTATTATTGAACAAGAATGAATTGGAATTATTTCCCTTCGATTGAACTCCAAAATTTGGGAGACTTCAATTCAAGGACATTGGGAAATGACGCGTTGTTATTATTATGGAACACAAGTTGACTGTACAAATGTTTTAATAAATTTCACTGAAGAGACTATTCATATAACGAGATGCCACAACAGGACTGTAGAGTATAAACACATCAACAGAATTCCTCTTCTTGTCAGTAAAATGGGACATGGAGGTTATGTACACATGTTTTATTTCATGTTTTCGGAACATTCTCATAAAACAATATTTTTCTAATTTTGTTTGTGGTCTGAATGTTTATTATTGCCGGTGTGACAGGAATGACAGTCCGTAGGAAAATTAGTCCCTCTGGATTATTATTCCGCGGAATTATAGTCCTAGGTCTAACATTTCTAGGAATAGTAGTCCGCCGGACTACTATTCCTAGAAATGTTAGACCTAGGACTATAATTCCGCGGAATAATAGTCCAGAGGGACTAACGTTCCTTCGGACTATCATTCCTGTCACACCGGCTAAAATGTTTGAGGCCATGAGTGAAAGGGAAATCATCGAAGTGTACATGTACCATGGAATGTTTGTACACCCATTTTAGCTGTCACGTGGTATTCTCATACAACCCGTCGAACTTCGTGCATCCCATTGGAGTTAAATGTACCGTACTGGAGACACTGTGTAGTGACTAATCAGGAAGATTGTATAATTTTATAAGGGTAATAAAATAAACATATACATTTCCCATGTTTGATTGAGATTATCCCAAACATCGTTGTCTATATTATGCACTGTGCACGCGGGCCTAGACATGTGTTTTTTTGTATCATCGTGTGCTCATTGGTTGATTTCGATTATAGTTGATAATGGGTATAAAGATTCAGCTCAGTGTTTCTCTCCCTTATGAGGTGTTTCCTGACAGCACTGCTCTACGTTAGGTTTGCTTATCTTTTACACTCAGATATATTCACTATAACAGAGAGAGAGATACGGAATAAGCGTTATGTACTAATACAGAACAAAACGAGGGTGGGGAACGGGGGGGGAGGGGGGCTCGAATCAATGATCCGAGGTAGGGGTTTTCCGATATTTCACGTCGAAAACGTGACTGAACACAGCGAGGCTGGAGTACGGGTGTGGAATCAACCACCCGGGGTGGAACTTTTGTTGTATTGCACGGGACTATTTGGAATACAGGAAAAACGCCACCAGGGGTCATTGATTCCTTCCCCATACTCTACCTGAGTTGTGTTCTGAATTTAAGCCACGCTTAAAACTTGAATTAAGCGAATGAAGCTGGTATTTTGAAAGCACAATATCACCTTCGGTGGTCTCATAATTTTCTTACTTGAAACTTTTTTGTGTCGAAGCATTTCATTCACGTCATTTTGTCACCCAGACGAGTAACGTCGAATCAGATGCGTTCTTACATAATGTTCTTACGCGTAATCCGGATTCAACACGTGATGTATTCAGTATATTTCCCAATGTCTGTATTTTATCGCGTAACGTTCAATACGCACAACAATCGTGGTATAAAAAATAATAATATAAAGATTAACTGCATATTCTCAAATTGCGAGATGCAAAGCGTTCATGGAAATTATTTATTTTCGTCAAGATTGTCTCCCTTTTACTTTCGTTATATTTTCGATCAAAGAGCCCTTGTACGAGTTTATTATGGCCTTAAGCCTCAGCGTACCAATATCAGCATTAACCAACATAATACTTACCGCTCGGTGGGCATTTCAAGTTTACGTTTACAGTAAGAAACGATGATACTCCAATGAAATTGTTGTTTCTGATTGACGTCACTGTTCGTTGTGTTGCTTTCCCGTGGAATGTTACATTTTATGTCACATATTTATAGGTACGAAGTGAGTGTATGGGATCAACGGGGCTATACATGTTTGTTTTAAGTAAGCGTGTTTAAAGTTAATTATGGAAGACCAAATATAATTTAAAGTCTTCAAATAAAATCTGTTACCGAGTGCATCTTTAGAAGCTTGTGACTGGTTAAGTTCTGAATGTCCATATTTAGACTCCATGCAAAGATCCAAGTTCCACAACTTAAAAGCTTCATGTTCTGTGGGCGTGCTTCATATTGTATTTGAAGTGAAAATTATTCCGTCTCTATGCATTTGCCTTACTACAATATGTGGGAGAGCACTCTCCCATAAATTATAACACAGACACAGACATGTCAGCAAAGTTTGACAAAGAATAATTCAGCATTCTACCAGTTTAGGGGCTTTTAAACTTTTAAACTAAGAGTAAACGTTGTTTTCGTACAGTATCGGTAGAAGGTGAGGGGGGGGGGTGCTTTTGCGATTCGGTTTCGGTTTCGGTTCGGTTTTATGGAAAAACTTTCGGTTTCGGTTCGGTTTTTTATCGTTAAGATCATGTAGTAAATGACACTTTGGACTCCTAAGCTTGAAAAAATTCTGAAATAGTTTGTACGACACCTCTCATCACAAAAACCCTGTTTGTAAGTATCTCCATTGGGTTCAGGCTAACTTCCTTTTAATCCGTCTTAACCCTTTGCCTAACACGGAACGCAGACGACACTTGCAAATAAAATTCTTGAATACCTATTTTTTTTTTATTTTTTGCTTCAAACTATAGCTTATGACCCCTCATTGGAACGAGCTCAACGAGCTCGTTCCAATGAGGAGTCACAAGCTATTGTTTTGAGACAACAACAAAAATGAAAAAAAAATAATAAAAATTGAATGGTGATTTTTGTGAATAGCGCTGGTCGGTTTTGGCCGTTACTTTGGGTAAAGAGTTAAGGTGCATGGCAGATCAGTTTCTAAACTTACTGAGCCAAAATAAAAAATAAATTAGGGTAAGAAATGAATAAAGTTCATTTTGACGTTTTTTTTTCGGTGGACGAGTCAATAAGGGAGAAAATGAGAACACGACGTATTTGCCCATTTTCCAGATAGAATAAGTGACGAGATCTCATAAGGGCCACTTGTCCAATTCCCTTCCAGTAAGATAGAGTCCTGCACAAACACAGTAAAACCGTTTGACTCATTTTTGCTGGGTCTTGCGGTTCGCTTTTCCGGTTTGCTGCAAAAACCGGAACTGAATCTAAGAAAACAAAACAAAAAAAACCCAGCCATGAGTATCAGCTGCTGACTGCGAAATAAATTTCAATAATAAAACCATGTCTGGCTAGGTTTCTCTGGGGGAGCTTTCTAAGATACCATGGTATATTCTCGAATTATCACGGAAAGAAAACAGGGTGACGTTTGTGGTCACCCTACAGCCTATTCCATCAAGAAGCAAAGACTTGAAATTTTCATGGATCACACGTAGTTGTTGATAATAGAGTCGCGTGGGTAAAAAAGCCAAACGATCCGGGAAGGCTATTTATTTATCTACATCACACCAATAATAAATGTCTAGTGACATCCTATGGTGATTTTAGCAGTCTCTCGATCATTTTTGTTAGCTTTTTAGCTACAAGAGGGTTCTTTGGCAAAATGTTTTCGTGGGTGAAAGTTCCCCACATACAGAGTTCCCCCCCCCCCCCACCCCGATTCTCATGGAATTAAGTCATAGCTGCTTTTACACTTTCGCTGCCGAAAGCGACTATTGTCACCCCTGGTATGATGATTATCTGTACGTTCTGGTATGCGAAGATCAAACCTACCATCTGATTAATCTTCTATGTGGACTGCCATTGTTCGGTCAGATGCATGGAAGTCGCGGTTCGTTCACTTTGCAAAATCCAAATTTTCTACGGGTCTCCGCCTCGTGACTCCGTCTTTTTTCCAAAACATATATGACCCAATAAAGTACATCTTCTGTTTCGCAGGCCATTGTTTGTAAATTTGCATATGGGCGGGTGTTTTTTTTTGTGTGTGTTTTTTTTATTTTTGTAATTATTTTTTTGCCATGAAGAGTTCATGTTCCTGGTTTGTTTTATTTTTAGGCCTCATAATCTACAGAATAGTAAGGGGTGGTGTATTTCGTCCCTTAAGCGCAAGAAGACTTTGCACTGCTAAAGCAATGCAAAGCCTTCTTTCACTCAATGGACAAGTTTATCAATTTCATTAACTTGGGTAAAATATCAGACATAAACCATTTATTTTTTTATTTTTTTTTTAAGTTTGCATTGGCGAAACCCAAAGGACCAGGCGGGGGATGGGGCATGAGATAATGAGATAATAATAAATGTCTAGTGACATCCTATGGTGATTTTAACAGTCTCTCGTTCATTTTTGTTAGCTTTTTAGCTACAAGAGGGTTCTTTGGCAAAATGTTTTCGTGGGTGAAAGTTCCCCACATACAGTGTTTTCCCCCCGCTTCTCATGGAATTAAGTCATAGCTGCTTTTACACTTTCGCTGCCGAAAGCGACTATTGTCACCCCTGGTATGATGATTATCTGTACGTTCTGGTATGCGAAGATCAAACTCACCATCTGATTAATCTTCTATGTGGACTGCCATTGTTCGCTCAGATGCATGGAAGTCGCGGTTCGTTCACTTTGCAAAATCCAAATTTTCTACGGGTCTCCGCCTTGTGACTCCGCCTTTTTTCCCAAACATATATGACCCAATAAAGTACATCTTCTGTTTCGCAGGCCATTGTTTGTAAATTTGCATATGGGCGGGTGGTTTTTTTGTGTGTGTGTGTGTGTTTTTTATTTTTGTGATTATTTCTTTGCCATGTTCTGTTCATGTTCTTGGTTTGTTTTACGTTTAGGCCTCATAACCTACAGAATAGTAAGGGGTGGTGTATTTCGTCCACTGAGCGCAAGAAGACTTTGCAATGCTAAAGCATTGCAAAACCTTCTTTCACTCAATGGACAAATTTATCAATTTCGTTAACTTGGGTAAAATATCAGACATAAACCATTTATTTTTTTTATTTTTTTTTTCAAGTTTGCATTGGTTACACACAAAGAAAGCACGCAGAACCCAGAAGAACCAGGCGGGGGTGGGGCTTGAGGAACAGATTTTTAACTTTTTTGGCCTATCCAATATAATTTCCACTGAAAAAGTCATTGTCGAGTTTTTTCGAGGAAACATGCGCTTTATTTTGAAAGACAGTTGTTTACAACTTGTTTTTAAAAAATGTTTGAAGGAATTATATACAAACTGTGTGTTACTTGAAGCGAGTCATGAATGGTTGTTAATGATTCTTAAATCACGTCATAAGTTATAGCCGGGTTACACTAAAGACATTCTGTTCTGGAAGTTTAATGACTCATAGCGCATGACGAAATTATTACTTTTTGAGTTGAAATCTAATTTGCAAATCAATGAGTTGAGTTACTAACGATAGTCACAGAATGTTTGATGTATTTTGTTTGGGTTATAGCAAGGATTGTCACCACCGTCTGTGTCAATGAACTTGGCGATGATAAGCAGGTGCGCGTCTGGTTCTATTAGTTCATGAAATATGTAAATATTTGAATCAAATAACGTGAAGGTCATAGCTGAATACCGGGTAGTCTTTAATGAGGTTAGGAGAACGATCTTCCTAAAATTATACCCTGCAGTTGCCGAGTAATTATTTCCTCCCAAACAATGCGAAAACAACCTTTTGGCTTTTATTCAGAGCCTGGCTTTTAAAACTTGGAAAAACTGAAAATTGTATACCGATTGCCTTCTGCGGATCACTATATAGATCGATGGCTGTATTTAAAATGCAGAAATGCCTTAAAAATATGTTTAAAGTGGTACCAACGTTTGATTAATGAAAAATTAATCCGACCGTTCTTCAATCAGCATTTACTCCCGCGTTGTGTCCTTGGGCAAGGCACTTAACCCCGATTGTCCACATGGGGGCACGATGACGCCGTGTACTAAGGCGTACTGCACGTCAATGGTGCGCATGTCTTCAACCAATAAAACCCTGCCTGTGCTGTAGTGCGGAGTTACGATGTTGGGGAGCTGGCAGTTGCTCGTCGTTGCACGGTTGTTCTCTCCAGGTACTTTCTCCACCCGTAAAACTGTCACGGTCATGAATAGCCATTGTGCATAAGTATGTGACCTTAGAAACACCAATAAATAAATAAATAAATAAATAAATAAATAAATAAATAAATAAATAAATAAATAAATAAATAAATAATTAGCAGACGACACTTGCCCAAACATTTAAGGGAGAACTACAAATTTTCATTTTTCGTCCCAAAAATATAGCTAAAGACTTCTCATTTGAACGGGTGCAACGAACCCGTTCCAATGAGGGGTCATAAACGATATTTCAGGCACAAATTGAAAAAAAAATAATGAGTGCTTTCTGAACCCTCACCTTTAAATTTAGGTCTACTGCCACTGAGCGGTACTTTCTGGGACAAAGTAACGTTCTTCACAAACATCGTAGTATATGATAGTTTATTATGCCAGTAATTTTTATTGACCAATCAGCTTCAATATCTAGTGACCGTATATGAGACTGTGTATCATCGAGCTGACCGTATATAAAGCGGTCAGTTCCCACATTTTGTTTTTGACATCCAACGCTCGTTTCGATGTTTTTCCTAATTTCGCGTGTTCAACGAACAACAAATAATTTTGCGTGTGTGTCTGTTGAGCAACGTACAACTATAATACGTTTCTTCCAGTCTTTGAGAAATTTTAATAAACAAATGTAAATAAATACAATAAATAAACCACTAAAACGACATGTATAGAAACATTAATATCACCATTAACAAAAAATAATGAATGAAACTGTTCCCACTTACCTTCTTGAAAGAATTGTTAATCCATTTGCTCCAGTTATTTTATTTTTCCAGTACTAAACACTGAATTAAAGTTGTGAATTGTTAATATAAATTCCTGTTTATTGAGAAGAAAACTCCGTTGTTTCAGCGCCTGCTACTAGCGTGACCTTCACATGACGTAAAGCCGGGAAATTCCCTGATAGTGATAACAGAACATTTGCGCTAGGAATCTAGGTACACTTATGGTTGTGTCTCTTTCAAAGGACCGGCATAATGAATACGTTTTGGGGCTTTCAGGGGCGGATATGGTGTGATATAAGGCTCGGCAAGATCGATATTGGGCTCTGCCTTCGGCCTCGCCTAAAATTGATCTTATATCACACCATATCCGGCCACTGAAAGCCCCATAATTTATAATGTACTGCAAATGTACGATTTTTGGGGATGTTTGTAGGGTGGGTAAGTAACAGTTTATGCTACACCCTTTCCCTACACCTCTAAAATTTTGGTTATTGTCCTTTCTGTATTGGAGTTTGAAAATAGAGTTGTTGGCTTTTTTAATTTTTTTCCAGTCAGTTTGAACATTTGACCATTATTCTCTGTTTAAGCTCATTTAAAAATAGGAAAACGGTGCTTTCATCGCCGCTAAACTTTATGTTCTGTAACTTTTTTCTGTTCATTGTATCAACAGTGTGCGCATCGTAACATACAGTATGTGGAGAATGGATTGTAACAAAATCACCCCGGGAGTGGAGTTATCACCCAAAGTAGCACTTTCAAATTCTGTACATATGGACAAAGAACGCAAGCAATGTTTCAGCCAATGGACACCCCGGGTTCAACCCGGAGGTCCATTGGCTGGAAATTTGCTTGTGCTTGTTATGCTTTGCGACAAATTTGCAATTATTGCTTGGGTGGAATCTTCACTCCGCGGCTGATTTAGTGATAACACACTCTGTACGTACTGTATAATACAGACACTATACTTTCCATTAATACAGAAGTTCAGGATGTACGATTTGCTATTTTTTGTTTCTGGGGAGAACAAAATCCGTTCAAATTACTATTTATTTATTGGTGTTTAAGGTCGCATATTTTGGCACAATGGCTAATCATTAGCACGACAGTTTTACGTGTGGAGGAAGCAGGAGTACCTGGAGAGAACCACCGAGCGAGGTTGAGCAATTGTCAGCTCCCTAACATACTAACTCCACACACGCGGGGTTAGCATTAGTTGAAGGCAGGTGCGCAATCGGCGTGCAGTATGCCTAAGTACACAACGTCACCGTGCCCCTGTGTGGGCAAATTACTATAAAAATTCATTCGCTAAACATTTAAAATAGCCAAAGTGGACAGGTACTTAGTTGTTTCTAATTATTTTCAATAAAAAGTCCAAGTTTTCTTGACTTTTGCAACTTTTAATAAACGAAAACAACAGACAGCTCCGAGAGATGTCTGTTGCTTTTATTTATTAAAAGTAACAAATGGAAACTTGGCTTTATTTTCTACTGATATTATGGGAGTTTTCTCAGCAATTACATGCTTCTTATTTGGTCCTTCCTCGCCCGTCTAATTTCAATGGATATAACTTGATCGAAAGTCGATTTTTCATGACGAGATTGGTCAGGACTGTTACTGTCATTTTTGGAAATTCCCGTCTCTACCGGCCCGCCGGTTGGTCCTGATATCTCCGGTAACTTGTAATGGTAAATTTCGGTCTGGAGTTTGTTTTGTACGTTTGCCAATTCATAAAATTTGTTGTCTTTCGAATTCGGAAAATGGAGGCTGATGTGATTTGAAACAACTAGTATTTAGAATATAACTGAAGTTGATCATTACATTATATGCACTGTAAAATCAGTTGCCTTAAAACCAATCCAAATCAACCAAATCGAATGACTATGAACATAATTGGGTTCATATTCTCTTAACCCAGTTTATTCGGGGTGATATTTAACTGAACTGACTTTAATGTGTATCTTTGTCCAATGCATTAAATTTTCCCATTCATTTACAAGCTGATGGTAAATAAATTCCAATTAAAGTTCTCATCACTTTTGAAATTGTTTATAATAAAAGAGCATGGCAAATACATTCAAATATTTCTTTTCTTAGAGGCTCTTTATTCATGCAAGTTATCACCCTTGGATGCACGTCTGGAGATATGTATCAAAATCGATGTCATATCTGGAAGCAATAACACTGACGTGCCGCCTTTGAACCTTTGCGCACTGATGACAAATTGCTAATATTTAAAAAACAAATGTACCTATAATGCAACTGGAAATTTATCCAATCCCGCCTCGCTCGACAGGTCTCTGATAGCTCTGTCGAACAGGACTGGCTTGGTTAAATCTCTAGTTGCATTATGGGAAAGATTAGCAGTTTTAAATTTTGATATTTTGACCTCAGAGTGCACTGAAAGCCTCATATTGTTGAGGGACAAGACTACGATATACGCCTAATTGTTATATATGCTTTATCAAACCATCAACTAATGTAACACTTTATAATTTTGTGAGGTGAAATAATAGGATGTATTTGGATAAATAAAATGGAACTATGTATTATGTCGTAATAAAAATCAATAAAGACTCGATATGCCGCGTAACCAACAACACACAGTGGAGTGCATCCAGCTTCTGACTGTCAATGTCCCTATCAACAATTATTCTACGCAAATTTTGACTTTTGACAAAACTTCCTACATTGAGCCGATGTCGAAATTGTTTGTGCGTAGTCTGCCATCAGTATTTTCATAATTTCATGATCCAAGTAGCGTTATATAAATGGTAAGGTTGATTTGCAATCCGATCGGATACTTCGACCGGAACTGTTTTCACGTGTAAACAGAATGTATATAAACTATTGGATAAATGTTGTGGGGAATGTGATTCAAACAGAACTCATGGTAATTAGCAGCTAATTACGGTATCCCTTTATTACATAACTGCACTCAAAGAGAATGGGGGTACGTTTGTTACAAGTAACTGACCTTTCATTTGTCCGCCCTTCCATAAAACCAACTGTCCATCCGTCCAGGCATCCATGTGTGTGTGTCCGAAACAATACATTTTCCAAGCGTCATTGAGTCTGACTATCATGAAATTTTGTATGCATCTTCGTCATCTGTGCCAAATAATTTCAATGGGAAATAACGCCGCCCGTTGATTAACTTAAAGAGTTTCACCCCACCACTTGACTATATCGCCTTGAAAATCGATTTTAGAAAAAGTTAACTCCCTTGAAATTATTTTGTTACTTCTAATAAACGAAAACAACAGACAGCTCTTGGAGCTGTCTGTTGTTTTCGGTTGTTAAAAGTAATAAACGAAAACTTGGCTTTTTATAGCAAGCCATTTAGAAGCAACTAGTTTGCAGATAATCCGTCATTAAGAATATCTATTAGTATCACACCAATCAACAGTAATTATCCACTTTGGCCCCTTTCAGCGAATGTGTTTTTACAGTAATTTGCAAGTTTTTTTATTCTCCCGGGGAAAAGATTTAGCGAGTCACACCTTCTAGACGTTTAGATAAATGGAAAGGAAAGTGCATGTATTGTAGGTAACGATGCGCACACTGCTGATAAAATGAACAGATAAAAAGTCACAGAACATCAAAAGATGGTGAAACGCCGTATTCATCTTTCTTGGCGGGCCTCAACTGAGAATAAAAATCAAACATTCAAAGAAATCGGGGGGAAATTGTAACAAGCGAACTTCTGTATTTTCATACCACTCTATATGAAAGTGCCAGAACCTCGTGAAATGATCTACAGTACGTGGAAAGTGGAGTGTAACTAAATCACCCGCGGAGTGGAGTTATCACCCGAGCTATACCTTTCAAATTTTGTACATATCGACAAAAAACATCAGCAATGTTTCAGCCAATGGACCTCCGGGTTTAACCCGGAGGTCCATTGGCTGAAACTTTGCTTGTGCTGGTTCGGCTTTACGACAAATTTGCAATTATTGCTTGGGTGGAATCTCCACTCTGCGGGTGATTTAGTGATAATACACTCTCCACGTACTGTATGACACAAATCGCTAACATTTCAATTTTTATGAGAATTTCCCACACCCTAATTGTCAAATTTACTGACAGATTTAGGAATTAAAGTTCCCGCAAATCTCTTCCAATGACGAAAATTGTCAGCCATGGTTGGTATGGCGAGAAAAATGCCAAATTTGGAGATAAACGTGTAATAACTCTTTTTATGGATTGTGTTGAAATTTGATGTGTACTTTCCCAAGTAAATGTCACATACTCTCAGTGCAAACCGACGTTGATTGAATGTTTAGTCAACGGGTTATGTCTCTTTATTCATAAAAAATAATCAAGTATAGACTTGTATTTGTAATAACTCTCCCATTATTCGAATGATTGTCCTAATCTTTGGTATGCTTGTACCCCTATTTTTGCAAGTAGCGTGGGACTATAAGAGCATGACATATGCATCATGTTTACTTTGATAGGTAGAACAAAAGCTTTGACAGATGCCAAAAATCTAGTTTTCTCCAAAATCCAAGTTATTCTTTTTATTACTTTTTTAATTTATTTTTTATATTTTTCAACCTGTTTTGACACGAGAAATAACCACATTTCAGATGATGGTTGTCAAATTCTCGCAGTAAACACACTTTTTTCTAAACTTTTTATGAAGATGGCGTCCACCTTGACAATTGTTGGCTATTCTTTTTTTTATAAAGTGACCAGCACTGATAACTTATGTCAAACTCACACGTGTACCTTCAATTGAACGATGGACAAAAAATACTCTTGGTCGCCTTACTAAAATGTTACAGGTCACCTGCTATGATTTGAATACAAATTGGAATAAATTAGCGTAGCATTGCAAAGAAAACTTAACACGGCCATCCCTCTTCGATAAAAGATCCTATAGCCACTGAATGACGTGAAAAAATTTCATGATGCACACACGAAAGAAATTCCCTTCTCTTCTGTTCACCCTGGTTCCCGGCATAATTTTATCATGTTCCCAATTTATTTGGCGCGCGTATATTGTATAACTTGGGGCAATTCTTGTCACATTTAATGCTTCTTTCAATTGTCAGTAAGATTTAATTGACTTGTGAAACCAAAAAATGGAACCCTATATATTTGATCCACTGATACACGGAATTGGTTATTATTTCGCGTTTTCATTGTTACTATTAATATGTTTTTACATAAACTGTTTCTTTTTTGCGCAAGCATAATAAGCTGGCATAAATATTTCCGAATTTATGGAATACTTCAGTATTTTCAACCATGTCTGCAAAACATTCCGTAGAGAAATGCCATCAACATTTTTAGAAGACAATGTGGTGTCGCTTGGGTTGGTTCCTTTTACCAAGTCAGGGTACTCTCATAAAAATCTAGGATTCAGAAGAAATACAGATAAAAAAAATATTTGACCCAATAACTCGGCCCGATCGCCAAAAATTCCAATTAGTGTTCAACCGATGATCGGAATCGGCCACCACAATCGGCCGATTATGGGCAATCGGATGACAACGGAAACGGCTCCTGGAACATCGGTTCAGCCGATTGTTGCCAAGCATTTTGTGATGATTCATTAACTGCATTTTATTAACTTATGCAATTGTTCAATTGCTATTGTAAAATGATGTCAATGATACCATTCAATAAAGTTGAGAAACAACTACAATGTGTATTCTTAATCTCTCTAGACGCCCTTTACGGGATATGTAAGTTACACGACATGTAAAGCTTACAATTGGGCGTACTTGCGGCAATCGCCAGTTCCTCACAGAAAAGTGAAGGCTGCACTAAATTGACTCAGGTCGCAGTAAAATTACCAGTCGCACGCACTTGGGCGGTAAACGTGGCTCTGAGAGCCACGTTTACCGCCCAAGTGTGCGCCTCTGGTAATTTTACTGCTACCCCAGGGAACGAAGATTAACACTGCGAAAATGTACAGTTTAATGCAGTTCTTTCGAGCCTCGACTTGTCGAGTAGTGCACGGTATTACAATCAGAATCTGCTGATTGTGAGCTCAAATAACCGATAATCGGTCAGCAACCATTTTTGGTAATCGGTTGAACACTAATTCCAATTGGCATGATCTGCAACCTAACCTCCGTTGTCCCAGGTGGCGGTGTATATTTTGCAGTTTTTTTTTCAATATTGAAAATATGATTTCAATTTTCTAATAATCTCTTTTCAATATTCAGCATATGATTTCATATTCACCTTTATATCTCTAAATAACTTTATGGGGAATCAAAGTCAAATTTAAGGAATGAGACTTGGAACTGGACAGATTAATTAAAAAGCAAATATAACCTCGGAGGAATTTTGACTGTGCGAAAATCCAAGATGCTCCTTCGGAAAGTCTGTGACTCCGTTAAGCTGCAGACACATACTTGCGGTTCACCTCTCGGTTCGGCAATGCGGACCGTTCATTTCACCGTTGCTTATTGCAGGACCGAAATTAAATACAGTGATGCATTGGCCATGACACACACACACAGTTGCGGTGTGTATTTTAGATTCGCCGCTGCGTTTTACCTGAACAGAAAGTCTCGAGAGTTTCTGTCCCGTGAAACGACGCGTTCAGATCTATATCGCCGGGGTTTCTATCACTTTTTGACGTAATTTGGGAAATTCTACATGTCAAGAGGCCACGTGCAGTAGGCCTTGCGTGTCTTTTATAAATCGTGCTCTATTAAATGCAGTGTCTGAGCGAATTGGTTCGTCCTCGTACAATTGGGGCACATTATCATGGAACACCCTTCTCGTTGTCCTCATTCTTTTGATGTGGAGGACCCAGAAACGGCGGTTTTTCCTCTTCTTTTTTTTCCTTCTATAATGAATGGTTATCAGAAGCACTAAAAGCTCATCCTCTTCGTTGACATCCATCAAGGAAACTGCTCCAATCTCGACGTTAAACCAAACATGAACGCAGATGAGCCGCACATATGTGACATGGCTACCGCAGCGGCACCACACCTCCGCAACGCAACCGCATGTATGTGTCCGTAGCTTTACAAATTTTATCGGCCGTGTTCGGATAGACTTTTAATTGGGATTCACTGTATCCAATGTTATCAGTATTGGTGTTGTTGAGTAATGTCATTTCCAATAGAATTTGAACGAAAATTCCGGTCGCCAAACCAACGAATGCGATGACTTAAGATTTCAAATTACGTATTTCCGCATTATTAGTATTTTTTAAAACTATTTTGCTTTGAAACATCCACCCTCCATTATATTAGATAAGATGTCTCTGTGAATATTTCTCCCAAATCGGCAAATGGCTGTCGCCTACATTTAAGTATTCTTCTTTGTTTTTGTGGAGGGATGGGAGGTACATTTCCAAGTTTTTTTTCGAATGAAGGATATAACCCCCAAAGTGTTTGAAATTCTTTAAAAAGTATTTTCGAGAACCACCACTGACAATACTTGATGGTACGGAGGCATTTCCTCTCAAAACCATCTAGGCACGGACGTTTCGTCTCTAGCTGAGCTTCGTCCCAGGACGATTCGTTCAAAAAGCTGACTTTATTATTATTATTTTTTTTGGTAGGAGAATGAAGATATTATTATAGTTTAGAATCCTGTCCAATAAACTTGAAATTATTTAAAAATCTATTTCTTGTGAATCACCAATCACAATGCTTTGATATGTGGCATTCATCTTCTTTCAGTGAGAGAGATTCAAGTTTGTTCATAGAATGTTTCTTGTTTATGTTCTGATATGAAGAGATTGTATGACATGTGCACAAAATAGAAGTATTTCGTGGGTGTTTTCTCGCACGCTTGTTCTTGTACAAACGTTTTCTAGTTTCATTTTTACTAATTTACTGATGGACCTTAACACTCTCGAAAGTATGTGTTTTGGAAAGTGAATCTAGGTGGCGTGATATATCAAAGTCCAGTAATTGTGTACACACATTTCAGATAAATATCTAATCTGAGTGATGGTGCTGACAGAATTGGGATACAGGTTGTTGACCTTTTCTTATATAGCAGTGCATGTTCAAACAGATGTGTATGATAGGTACTCAAGATTAAATGATAAAAACCAAGATTCAACCCATTTGATCCTACATGCTATACGATTTTCCTCAACGGTGTTTATACCGGGTGCTCTAACTCCTTCACAAATTGAATATCGAAATAGCAGTCAACTTAACGGCGTATCATTATAATAACAATAATGATAATTCTTTGATCTCCCGCAGAGTTGGAGTCATACATCACCCCAGTCTCCCGCGGGGTTATTCCTCTTCTACTGTCCCTCCTAATCTTCCGACGTTCAGTGTAAAACTGCCTCCACCCTCCATTGGCGCTTTCTCGATCTCCCCAACTATAAAATTCATCCTTTTCCTTATGTCGTTCCTCCTCCACTTATCTTTCAAGTTTTCATCACATTTTCCATTAGTTTCCCAAGGAGTCTTGTTCTACAAGGCGAATATTTGGGGCATTCTAAACTGAAATGTTCCAGGGTCTCCGTTACACCTAAGTTGCACCCTTTGCACGCTTCTTTCTCGCATTTCTCGATTCTTCCCCTCAACTCCAGCGTCTTGGATCTCACTTTGAACAACAATGACCCTCCACCCACCCCCAAACGATTCATCTAGATCCTTAAAAGCGACTCATCTTTTTCTTTATATAATCGGTCTAAAGATCTCTTAGTTCTACTTCCAGCTCGCCAGTTTCTATTGCAATCTTCGATCACCCTTCATCCGATAAATAGAGAATATCTAGTGTTTTGAGTGGATACCGAAAATTATCTCATGAGTGACCGAGAAAAATGTTTATTTTTTTAGAGTGCTTGCGCGAGGGAAAATAACCATATGTCTCGGTCACAAGTGGGATAATTTTCGGTATCCACTCAAAAAAACACTAGACTTTCTTTTTATTATACGCTTTTTATAAGAATCTGATAATTCCACTCGTTTCAACTATGAATTGATCAATGAAAGTAAACAGCGCATTGAATCATTGATACGCGGAAGTGAGTTGATCGATACTCGGAACAGATAGCGCCTTGCAATCTGATTCAGCTGGCGGGTTTCGTATCCAAACATGGCTTGGAAGTCCGAAATATAAGTTTTTGGTTTGGTACGTCCTTTGAAAGGACGAACCAAACCAAAAACGTATATTACGGACATTCATGCCATTTTGGACTAGCGGGTTTCATGCGTCCATTCAAGGTGAATACGTGTTGAATTATTGCTGGAAATGATCGGTATCCACTCAAAAACACTAGATTTACTTTTCATTATACGTTTTTAGAACAAATTAATCATTTTCAGTGATAATTTGACTCGTATTCACCTTGAAGTGATGCTTTGAAAGCCGCCATTTTGATTGATACCGTGAAAGTGAAAATTTCTATATCTCCAGAGTAGGGGGATAGGATTTCTATCTTTCCGCCATTTCTTCGATAATCTTTCGTTTAGCGTATAATAAAGTGTCTTCCACGCTTCAGTCCGTCTTCTAGATCTTCAGTTTCAATAGAGTAAATCCCCATTAGATTCCTCGACCACCGTATCTATCCAGTCTGATTTATGGATAGTAGACGTAGTTGAAGTGGATCGGTAAAACTGTGCAGCAAATTATCCAATAGGCGAACTTTTTGGACTACAAATAATATTTTCTGTCCATTTTAATATTTAATGTTTTAAGTCAATAAATACAGTGCCTTGAAAATAGTTGAATTCTCTTATTTTGTTTTAATTCAAATTTTGAAAATTCGAAACGAGTGGAAATGCACCCATCAAATAATATCAGGCGAGCTACTTAAACAATGGACCCCTTGGATGGTATTCCAACGTTCTGATTGGACGAACTAACTTTGAGGCAAAATAAGAAATATTATAAGCAGTGGTGGCATAGTGTGTAAGCATAGTATGAGTCGGAAGTGCCCTGGGATTCAGGTGTGGTAGGAGTACCAGGATTTCAGGAGATTTTTCTTTTTTACATAAATATCAAATACGAGAGAGAGGAAGAGAGAGAGAGAGAGAGAGAGGGGGAGAGAGCGAGAGAGAGAGAGAGAGAGAGAGAGCGAGCTGCATTAATACGCAGCAGTGCTATCGGGGCCACGACAATTTGCCGCATACCGTGAGTGTTGATTTCTCTACTTTGTCCGGCCAAGATGGCAACAGGGACCAAAGTGAGTACACCGTCGCGGAGGCGGACAGGTAGGCAGACAAGCAGGCAGGCAGATATAGATATGGCTACTTTATTTTGCAGTATGCATAAAATACAGTGACAAATACAGTTACTTCACAGATATAATAGATAGATACACCGTGAGAGGTGGCATAGACAGATTGGCTGTCTACCTGCCACCCTCTGGAAAAAATGAAGAGTTGCAAGCGGCCTGTGACTAGGTGTAGAACATTTATATGACGTATAGGGAACAATGGAGCACGGGATGTTTGGTTGTTGGGAACCCGGATAATGCCCAGCACATATACCATCTGGAGATGAGTGGCTTTAGTTTAACATTAAACATCCTGCTTATCCTATTCACTTCACTACTCCAGGAACACCTGAATGCGATACTTGGTCCCAGGAAGCAATTGTCAGGGGACAAGTCGTTCCTTGAGTTCCAATGTGTTCTATGTGCCTACAATTATTCGAGTACACCTCGGCCAGCGCATTCATCGCGCACTCTTTTTCTGGGTTCCCGACAAATGAACCGGCAAATGAGCCGGTGTGACAGGAATGGAAGTCCTACGGACTTCCATTCCTGTCACACCGGCCGACGTATCTGGCATTATAACAGGTTATTTTTATTGGGGTTCAACGACACTCACTTTCGACAGTCAAGGTTCACCTCGTGTCTGATAGTTTTGCGGGTGAAGGAAGCAGGAATACCCGGAGAGAACCACAAAGCATCGACTGGCAACTGTCAGACGTACTAACTCCGCAGAAGCAGGGTTAGCATTGGTTGAAGTCAAGTGCAACATCCACGTGCAGTACGCTGCAGAAACAGCGCCACGATGCCCCCACGTGGGCAATGGGGACACAACACAGTGGACCTTTTGGTTTGAATCCAGTGACGTAACCACTGATTCACCACGCTCCCTTTAATTGTGATTAACTTAACCACAAATATGGTGATGTGATGGATTCCCCGCCGGGGCACGATGCACTCACGAACGTCCCAGATGTGTCTTGCAACTTATCGATACTCTTGTCTGGATAAAAGTCATTTCATTTGCGTGTTTGGGGTATTTTTTAGTTACTAATTGAACAAGAGAATCGGGGAGAAACGATCATCGAGGGTTCCAGATTATTATGCAGAGCACGTCCATTTCGCGTTGCCAGAATTTATAGACTTATTATGTGCAGTCGGGACAATAAGTATTATCACAATTGATATTGGTTGAATGGTTTCTTAAACTTGTTTCTGTTACTGATATTGCGAAAAGAATTACCCAGAGCATTCCAGATTCTCGGAAATGTGTATAATGAAAGTTTGTGTGGACATTTTGGTCTTTATATATAAGATACAAGCAGGTTACCCGGCGTTGCTAGGGCTGGGGAGAGTATTAAAATCACCCGTAGTAGACCCCTTTGAAGACCTCTATCGGTGAGAAAAGTCTTGGTCATAACTGTTGGTGCCCTTCTACACCCCCACCCCACCCCGGCACCTTTTAAAACCTCACCATTAGATTCCTGGTAAAAAAATACCCCCAGTAGACCCCTTTGAAGACCTATATCGGTGAAAGAAATTTTGGTCATAACTTTTGGTGCCCCTCTACACCCCCACCCTCACCCGATACTTTTTTTAACCTCACCATTAGATTCCTGATAAAAACGTACCCATAGTATACCCCTTTGAAGACATATATCGGTAAAAAAATGTCGGTCATAACTTTTGGTGCCCCCTACACCCCCACCCCAACCCCACACACTTTTTTAAACCTGACGATGACCTCCGCCATAAAAAAGTACTCCCAGTAGACCCATTTTGGACACTCAGGGTGGCCCCATATTCATTTCTATAGCGGACAGACAGACAGACAGACAGACAGACAGACAGACAGACAGACAGACAGACAGACAGACAGACAGACAGACAGACAGACAGACAGACAGACAGACAGACAGACAGACAGACAGACAGACAGACAGACATTCTAAAATATAGTATAGAAAAAAAGAAAAGAAGAAGATAAGACTGTCTGTTAGTTAGAGCTGGGAGGTTTTGATTTTTCATCTTTGATTTCAGTTTTTGTTCGGTCTCAGGACAAAAAACCTCCGTTTCGGTTCAGTTTTAGTTTTTTTGTGTGTAAACAACATACAGTAAACAACGTTTCAGCCTTCTTAACTTGGAAAATATCCGCAACAGTTCGCAGACACCACTCACCGCAAAAAAAACAATCTGAAAGTATCTTCATTGTGTTGGGAGCGTTCAGTGGTTACTGCATTGGACTTCAAACCGAAAGGTTCTCAGTTCATTTACCAGCAGGTGTAACTACATTGTGTCCGTGGGCAAGGCACTTAATTCCGATTGTCCACGCGGAGACGCGGTTGCGTCGTATACTAAAGCGTACTGCACGTCGATGGTGCACCTGTCTTCACCCAGTGTTAGTACGTTGGAGAGTTAGATAGTTGCTCGTCGCTGCTTGGTGGTTTTCTCCTAGTACTCCTAGAACTCAGGCTTCCTCCACCCACAAATCTGCCCGAGACGAGGAGCCCATGTCTGATGAAACAGCCGTCAAACCCTAATAAAAAATAGTTATTATGTTCAGCCTAACTTCCCTTCGATTATTCTTAGGGATTCTAGTTGATCAGTCTCTAAAACTATTGAGTCAGAACAAAATCATAAATTACGGTAACAAATGAATAAAGTTCATCTAATCTGTGCTGTGTTCCGGTGGACGAGTCAATAACGGAGAAAATATGGCCAAGGGAACTTGACGTAGTCAGCCATTTGTTGGCTATACTAAGTCACAGATAAACTGAGCCATAGGAGATACAGCCTCCCTCTCCCAGTAAGGTAGCATGACCAGTCTATCTACAAACACAGTAAGACCATTCTGGTGGCTTTTGCTAGGTCTTGCGGTTCGGTTTGCGCTTTACTGATTAAACTGGAACCGAACCAGAAAACGGAAAAAAAACACCCAGCTCTACAGGTAGACGAACACAGAAGAATGTAATTCAAACAAGTTATTAAACTTAAGTTTTCTGTTTTTCTTGAAAAAGATTATCAGTGAGGGCATTGAGTCTTTTGTTATTGATCATTCATAGTGATCACTTTTGCATGATCACTAGTTTTTTTTATTGCCCTTGAGTTACCCCAAATATGATTTCCGTATAACAAACGGCTATATATAAAGGCATAGTGAGGTGGCTTCTTTGCTCCATGTGAAACATATTCATAAATACTTCGAGACTATAGTTCGCGCATGCTATCTTGGGGCATAATCGAGATATGTGGGCCTTGTTGCACAAATGTCCATCAATGTTTATTCCCAGATATTTCCAATATTTCTCAATTTCAATGTCCCCCACTTTGTTTATTGTTGGTTATTAATTTTTATTCCTGACAAAAATTGCTGTTGCTTTTTTTCATGTGCATTTTCATGTGCATTCAGTACAATGCATGCGGGTGTATTTCGTATTCAGCAGAACACCATTCAAATACTTTTTGAAGTTCCTCATTTCCCTCGGTAATTATTAGGGAATTGTTATGGGACCCGGGGTGATGTACCGTGGTGTCAGTCACGAATGCTAGAAGGTTCAGTGAGGTGGTTGAATTTATTATGTCATTTATGTACAAATGGAAAAGAGTCGGTCCAAGAATCGAGCCCTTTAGAACCCCACGATTTTGCTTGGCTAGATCCGGTTTATGTTCTCCGTACTGAACACATTGAGATCTATTCTACAAGTAACCAACAGTTGGCAAGACTGCTTTCCCAATATTAAATCTAAGAAAATACGAGACTTATCGCCATGAGCTTTTCCATCACTTTGGAAGATACGCGTGGTACAAAAATTTATAACTTTATGTTCATCACTTGCTTTGAAAATAGGTATCGCCTTTGCTGGGTACTATACCATTAATGAAGGATTTATTAATAATTAATAATGTGTGCAAGAGGGTCTACTACCTCGTTTATAGTGTTTTAAGAAGGTGTGTTAGTTTCATTTTATTTACCATGGAGCAGAACTCTAGAGGATCAGTAGGTAATAAATAAGAATTATTATGAACATAACTGCTCTTGTAATCCAAAACAGGGACGTGGCTAGAGGTTTCCGATTGGGGGTGTAGGGTAGTGAATTTCCAACTAGGGGAGGGACCGGGAGGGGGACCCCCTCCCGGTCCCTCCCCGTAGTTGGAAATTCACTACCGAGAAAGATTTTGAAAATGAAGCCATGAAAGGGGGCATAAAAATGATTCTAGTAACTGAAATGTCAACACAATTATCAGGTTATTATTATTTGGTATTATTCTGGGAATTGAATATGTGCTAAACAAATGCTCAAGCAGAGAACTTTAAACAATTCGCGCTGTCCTAACATTAAATCAGATCTTATGCAGGAATGATCAATTTTCGATGTTTCATCATCCTGTAACTATGAATGATGGAATTAACTCAGGATAACAATTTTACATGATGTGATTTTCTTAAAGTGCATTTCGAGGATTTTTTTTATTACGATAAGTAAACGTACTATAGAAATCTCGTACCGATTGACACCATGCATACTTATGAAGCTCAATATTGCGTACACTGTGTTGTAAATAGTAACAGTTGGAATTCCCATGTCGCCACGTCCCTGAATCCAAATAAGATTTGGTTTGTTTCTCAATTTGTTCGGGTGTTTTCTTTCCGATGTTGACAAGAAACTGTTAAATTCCTTTCCCATGTCCCAGTCTACTTTTATTTCTTCATTGTCCTGAATACAAAATGAGAGTGGTTTAGTTTCGCACTTACATGTGTTGATTGCTTCGTTTAAAATTTGTCAAGTTCTTTTCTCATTTTTTGGTTTTCATTCGGATATCTCTGTAATAAAGTGCTTCCCATTGTTTATTTTCCTTGCTGAAAATGGTACGATACGTTTTGTAGTTTTGTGTATTCTGTTCATTGGGCAAATGAGTTTTCTGTTGTATCATGTTTGTTTATTGTTAGAAATTATGACACGTCCCCTGGTCATTCAGGGTTGTTTTTAACGATTTTTTTTTGTTCTGATGAACTCATTTGAAGAGAAATTCTTTTTCAAAGGCTTCCATATGTTTAAGAAATTTTCATAGGACATATTTGGACAATTTGACCGGATTACTGGGGAAAAATCACTTTGGAACAGGAATATTTTAAACTCGGCAGTACCTTCTGAATTTATGGTTCTTTTCGAGGTGAAACTTGGTGTATTACTTGACTATGTGCTGCTTCAATATAAAAAATACAATAGCTGCCCTTACATCGGCAATAATTATTTCCAATAGAGCTGATTGTGGGATGCCGTAAGATAAAATAAGCTAGCAGAATGACTCGTAAATCTCGTTGGCTTTGTAAAAAACGGTAAAAAAAACCTTGACTGAACATGAGATCGACAAATTCTTTCGTCTTGAAATTTGTATTTGCCTTTAGGAGGTCTAGGATAAGACCACCAATAAGACCTCATAAAGTAGATTTTCTGTTTCTCGGGCCATTTTGGGTGAAATTGCATGCTGGCGGGCGGTTTTTTATTTTATTTTTTATTTTTTGTAATTATTTCTTTGCCATCAAAAGTTCATGTTCTTGGTTGTTTTATGTCTTAGGCCTCATAATCTACAGTCCAGAACAGCATGGGTGGTGGTGTATTTCGTCCCTTGAGTACAAGAAGGCTTTGCAATGCTAAAGCATTGCAAAGCCTTGTTGCACTCAAGGAAAATATTTATCAATTTTATTGACTTGGGTAAAAATATCAGACCAAAACCATTTAATTTTTATTTTTTGAAGTTTGCATTGGTTATAGAAAGTGAGCTGGCGGTATCCAAAAGGACCACGCGGGAGGGCCTGAGAAACAGATTTTTAACTTTTTAGATCTAAAATAAACCTTTTTTTTATTTTTCAGCATTCAGAACATTAGTGATTTAATTTATTTAGATAAGAAATATAGGTTATTACCGCCATGTGACTTTCTGAGATGGCGTATAATGAAGAGATTGGGTACAGGTTTTAACGATGTGTGTTTTGACAATCCTTCATCGTCTATGAATTGATTTTATAATAATTAAGATCATGACGTCATGGTATTGAGTTCTTACGCTGTGCATGACGTAATTCCGATTCACTGTTCTACTTGTACTATAACTGCTGCAGTTGAGTGAATTTGTAGTGGTGTTTCAGCTGGATGTTTCTTTGTTTTATTTTTCGTGTTTAACGCTAGGTCTATATAAAAATAATAACATCACGACAAAATGATGAAAAACGAGAGGCCTCGGCGTGTGTAATAGCTCGATGCCAATCGAGTAGAGGTAAAATTGTTCACTTTCTGAATCGAATGATCGCACCTGCGGTTGTTACTCTCAATACAAATTTTTATTTTGTCTGGACGTTTTTACTTTTATTGGGAGAAATACCTTCGTGTTGTAAGATAAAAAAGTCAATATCATCTTTTTGCGAGGTGTTGGTTTTATAATATATGTCACCTGTAATTCTGAAATTGTGTCCATCTTTGCTTTCTACAAATGAAGATTCAAAAACATGAGGTAAAAAAGATCGAAATGTCACGTCGGGTTTGATAGGATATTTGTTCCTTCATATAAAGACTCACTCCTCATCGACCGTCATCTTCCTCGAGTCTCATACTTTAACAATCATTGCATAACCCTCTAATGTATATGAAGAAATTGAGGGGATTTGGAGAATTCCTGTCAGTCCAATCATATCGAGGCGATTCTACTTTGGACATTTATGTCAAATAACGAGAATCATACATCTGCTTTATTAGGTATCGATCAAAGTTACCACGTGAGAAATTATTGCACTCATTTTCGTGATTTTTGAGCGGGGAATCGTCATTTTCGAATAAAGAGCAAGCTTTCTCTTTGTAGAGTCGTATGAAATCGTACACTACATTTATCTGCACCTCGTTGAGTGTAATGTTACCCGACATTGAATACCACCAACATACCACCGTGATCGTTAGCCGAGGACGAATACAAGACAGATCTTAGGTAGCTCAGCAAAAAGAGTATATTTTTAGAGCAAATAAGGATGAAGACGTGGACCCGATCCACACTGCCATTTTTATTAAAACTTAAAAATTAACCGTCACTTTTGCTTCCTGCAGTACGACCACCGTAGACTGGTCCCTTTCCACGAATGGACAATATGTGCACGGACGGACGCAATAATATTAGATTCCAAACACTAATTATAGGAGTAGTCATCAAAAATTTAATTAATGAAACATCGGCTACAGCCAGGTGCTTCATTAATTAAAAAATTGCTGATGATGATCTTTTACTACCTGGTAAAGGCATGCGTGGACATCACTGCGCACGCGTGGATTATGACTAGTCTAAGGCGCGACTGTACTGTATGTTGTAACAGGATGTACTGATAATACCATGTGCAGCTGAACCTAAAGGATACGTCATAATTGAAATTAGAAAAAGTTTTTCATTGATATACTGGAAGGAGTATCTTCTCTAACGGTGGATCGTCTCTATTACATATAACTCCATGTTAGAATAATTTTGATTCTGCTTTGTTGACTAACATTATTTTTAGTATTACTAACATTTAGAGCTGGGAGGATTTGATTCTTCGGATTCGATTTCGGTTTCGGTTCGGTTTCAGGAAAAAAAAGTCAAGGTTTTCTTATCCATGTTTTATTACTGATATGATGATGTGGGTTATCCAGGGGATTTCAGATTCTCAGAAACGTGTATAATGGAAGTGTGTCTTGGGACATGCTTCGCATTTTCTCCATGTACAGGAGACCAGACTGTCTGGGAGGTATGGATTTTTCGCAGACGGTTTCGGTGTGGTTTCAGGAAAAAAAAACACGGTTTCGGTTGATTTTTTCTGTGTCAAGAAGATATATACAGATTATCATGATAATGTGCATGTCCTGTGATTTGTATCAGATTCGAGGTGGTGTCCAGAATGGGATGTCAACGAGTCGGCGATCCCATTTTTGGACACCACCGAGAATCTGATACAAATCACAGGTCATGCACATTATCATGATAATTCATTTATCTAACAATTCTGTCACATAAACAGATTAAATCTTAACCCTTTACCTAACGTAACGGCCAGAACCGGTCAATGCTGTTCTAAAAAATCGCCAATTAATTTTCATTATTTTTTCATTTTTTGTCTCAAAAACATAGGGTATGACCCCTCGTTGGAACGAGCTCGTCGAGCTCATTCCAATGAGTGGTCATAACCTATGTTTTTGAGACAAACAATGAAACAAATTAGTTATTCAAGAATGTGTTTTGCAAGTGTCGTCTGCTTTTCGTGTTAAGTAAAGGGTTAAATTATTTTTAAATATTTTTGGGACATAATGTTCGGTCGATCACTGAAACACACATAGAATGTATCCATGTGCCTGTTATGATAGCCCGTAGCGCTACCGAAAACGAGTCGTCAAAATGATACGGAATCAGAATGAGTCGTCTTTCTGATACGGAATCGGAACACATTATGTGATACGTACCGTTTCTCGTGCATGGTTTTCAGGCCAAAATCTATATGATTGTTAGATAAAGTAATATTCCAGGCTCCTTAACTTGGAAAACGCCCACAGTAGTTTATAGGACACCGCTCACAGCACAAAAGACATGTATGTAAGTATTTCCATTGAGTCCAGCCTAACTACCTTCCGTTCATTGTTAGGGGATCTAGATGATGAGTTGCTGAGCCGATTGAGCAAGAATTTGGGTAACAAATGAATAAAGCTCATCAAATCAATGTTGTGTTCTCATTCTCGCACTTTCTCCCTTATTGACTCGTCCGGCGGACGAGTCGATAAGGGGGAAATGTGGCAACGAGATCTCGACGTATGTTATTTATTTGTTTGTTTATTTATTGGGGTTTAACGACACTGCCGAAAGCCAGGGACACATCGTCTCGGACAGGTTTACGGATGGAAGAAGCCGGAGTACCCGAAAAGAACCACCGAGCAACGGCGAGAAACTATCAGGGTCCCCAACGTACTAACACCGCGCGAGGAAGGTTAGCATTGGTTGAAGACAAGTGCACAATCGACGTGCAGTACGTCTTAGTACCCAGCGCCACCGTACCCCACGCGAGCAAACAGGATGAAGTGTCTTGCCCAAGGACACAACGCAGTTACCCCAGCCGGGGATCGAACCGCGGATCTTTCGGTTTGAAGTTCAGTGCCGTAACCACTGGGCTACCCCCCCCACCCCCCCCACCTCCCCCACCTCCTCGATGTATTTGCCCCTTTGCTGGATAGACTAAGTATCGTGAGTCCACAGGAGCCACTTGTCCAGTTTCCTTCAAGTCAAGTAGTTTGATCAGTTTATACATTAACCCTTTGAGACTTTAATTCTCCCCCCCCCCCCCCCCCCCCCACTGCATGTGTAACATACGTCTGTCCAGGGTGAGATAGCAGGGAGAGACAGATGTATCCCACCCCACCCACGTGACGTTATACATTTATAACGTTATTATGACGTTATGCATATCGTATCAGTTTCTTGCTACCAACTAATTTATATTGATGTCATCGGAATGAAGTGTGATTAAAGTTCGATGCTCTAAAACTCTTCAACCCTCAAGCTGCCACCGTTCCTAATCGATTTCGTGGTATATACCTTTGGTATATACATAACTTTTACATGCTCTTTCCGATGGTGTCATTAGTTTTTCAAAACAACGAATACCAAATGAGTTGATTACATCAGCACGTGACCCCCGATTACCTCAGGCTAACGTAATCGCTGAATGGTGGGGGGAGAAAAATAATCCCTGATGGGTACGGGTGTGGGATGGGAAAATCTCACCCTCGGGACAAGATATTTGGTCCAGACACTCGGCAAGCCTCGTGTCTGGCCCAAATATCTTGCCATCGGGTGAGATTTTCCCATCCCACACCCGTACCCAACAGGGGTTATAATCATCCTGACGTTCAGACGTCGCTGGGAAGTCAGTTTCTTCAACGTTTTTCAAAATGCGACGTCAAACGTCGGAAAGTACAAATAAGATATTTTTCACATTAGTGATTATCTGGTTGAGGGCTAGATTATTTTTGGTGGTCTGAATTTGTTATTCAAAACTTGTTTTATTACAAATTATTAGAGAATGCCCACAAGCACTCTCCAATAATTTGTAATAAAAGAAATTTATATAAACAAAATATTGTTTGTGTTTGACTGAATATGAAATACAAGTAAGGGAACTGTTGGCTTTTGCTCTGGTGTCCTCATTTTCTGAAAGCCCTGATAGTGGCTTCTTGTACTTAACCAGTTACGAAGTCTTGATAGCTGGATTATATTAGTATTTTAAGCTGCGATAACATTTGGCTCAACGGTTGTCACTGAGCAATATGCGGGAGAAAATGGGAATTGAGGTTAAAACTTTAAAAAATCGAAAAATAATAACAAAACAAACGACCACAAAGTGTCAAGGTGCTGTTTGAATAACAAATTCAGACCACCAAAAATAATCTAGCCCTCAACCAGTTAATCATTAATCTGAAAAATATCTTGTTATTTGTACTTTCCGACGTTTGACGTCACATTTTGAAAAACGTTGAAGAAACTGAATTCCCAGTGACGTTTGAACGTCAGGATATAATCAAAGTCTGAAAGGGTTAACCAAATCTGAATGCCAGGAAATTCTCCCAAATGATATATGCCAATTGATTTTTCTTCGTCAAACATTGGTGTCTATACATCTGATTTGCTGGAACGCTTATTGGTCGCATATACAGTGCCTCAGCTGCCACAATGTTGTGAAGGGGCTGATGTTGCAACGACAGTACGGCCGCCGTGGACTGGTCCTATTCCCCGGGTTGGCAATATAACGGACCCACCCGAAGTACATAAAAAACATTATTGTTTTTATTTCTTCAAAATAAACGGAAAAATTACATTCTCAAACCCAAAAAGACAATTAAACGACTCGAATCTCATCGAGCAATGAGCGAAAGAGTAATTGCTCGATCGAGTGACTCCACATACTGCTCGAACGACTCGAACCCCCTAGAGCAAATGAGCTCGTTCGGGTGACTCCTCTTACGACTCTTGACCTCATTTCGGTATTTAAGGATACCAACAACATTGCTCCTATGCAGTTACTATGTAGCTCCTAGATCCTATATGGCTCTACTACAGCTTCAATATGGCTCCTAGCTTCTATATGGCTCCTACAGGTTCAGGTAGTCTTACCGACGGAATCCATTTTATCTTCAACTATCTGTCCTATGATTTGCATCTATTGTTTTCATCCAATACCATAGTGTTCTACCAACAAATCAAATCAAAGCAACCAACAAAGCCAATCTACCAGCGGCATATGAGAGAACGGCTTTTATCAAGAACAAAGACAGAGTCAAACGATGGGAAGAAACTCCAACCAACAAGCAGATAAGATTGTTAGGAAGAAGACAGAAGAATTACATTCCATTAAGGGATGATGAAGATGCCTGGAACATTTGAATTGTAAAACTGTATACTCGAATAAAAATGAATGGCATGTTAAATCTTGTTGTTTTTTATCAACTACCCAACATAAGTACCCGGATGTAGCGTGAAGTACCTGGATGTAAGTATCCGGAAAAAGCCTCCTATAATAGGTATCCTCCAATAGTATAGGTATCCCCAAATACCGAGATGAGGGTAAGAGGAGTCACTCGTTCGAGTAATTACTTGATAGCTCATTTGCTCGATGGGATTCGAGTCGTTCGAGCAATGACTCTTCAGTAAATGCTTCATACCTTTTTAGGGGAACTTGTAACATGGAAAGATATTGTAGTGGAATGACAGTGATATGAACTGAAACCCTTAGCGGCCTTTATGTACCGATAGCCGTTGTAGTACCTCAAGATAGTAATGGCCGAGACACGGACAGAATAGTGGTAGTTAACAGTAATGGTACAAGTCCTAAATGGGACAAGGTTGGTAGAACACTATGGTATTAGATGAATACAATAGAGGAAATCATAGGGGAGATAGTTGGAGACAAAATGGAATCCGCCGATAAGACTACCTGTATAGGAGCTAGGAGCCATATAGGAGCTAGGAGCCATATAGGAGCTGTATAGGAGTCATATAGGAGATATGAGCTGTATAGGATCCATGTTGTTGGTATACTTAAATACCGAAATGAGGCTAGGGGTCATAAGAGGAGTCACTCGAACGAGCAATTGCTCTATAGCTCATTTGCTGGATGGGATTCAAGTCGTTCGAGCAGTATGTGGAGTCACTCGATCGAGCAATTACTCTTTCGCTCATTGCTCGATGAGATTCGGGTCGTTTAATTGTCTTTTGGGGTTTGAGAATGTAATTTTTCCGTTTATTTTGAAGAAATGAAACAATAATGTTTTTTATGTACTTCGGGTGGGTCCGTTATATTGTCAACCCGGGGAATAGGACCAGTCCACGGCGGCCGTACTGTTGTTGCAACATCAGCCCCTTCACTCGATTGAGCAATTACTCTACAGTTTATTTGCTCGATGAGATTCGAGTCGTTCGATTAACTTTTTGGGTTTGAGAATCATAAAGGCCCTCGTTGTACAGAAGGGAGATAACTGCGTATAGATTATGAAAAATCAAGCAATCTGATTGGTTAGTTAGCTGCAATAACGTGAACTAACTGGATGATCTAGATAAACAAAACGAGAACAAGAGTACTCGAAATAGGGTCAGAACTAACCAGAACAGACTGGAAAACCTAAATATAGAAACAATAAGCAAAACTGTTCCAACTAATGGGCTCTTCTACTCTACTGGAGTATAATCCAGAGCAAACGAACAGGATCGGGTAGATGAAAACTATAGCACAGGTACATGTAGATAAAAGCAAAGGATTCTGAAAGAATTCGAACAAGTACAAATTGTCGGGTTGTTTGTGGTAATTCTACGAATGGGAAATTACTCTTACTCAATCGAACATACCCTCCGAACATACTCTGTCTTGTAGGACTTTGGGTAACATAGCAACCACGTGCTGCCATAGAAACCACGATGAAGGTCCCCAGTATACAAAATGGCCGACGGAAACACGTATCACCCTAACAACACGCGCTGCGCATGCGCACTAGGTCCGCGTATCACTATGGGGATGACGTCACAAGATGGCCGCTCACGCGGGCTACCATGACAAACAAACATGACGTCACTAGGTCAAGTGACTATGACGTCATTTCCGGGGGCCATCCACCCGAGAACGATCTCCACATCTCCTACTACTTGCGTGTAAGAATGGCCGCGTTTAGCCGGTTATAATCGGGGTGGGGGGGTAACCCGTAGTTAGCCGGTTAAAAAATGAGACAACAGTTTCAGCACTAACTGAAGGTGCATCCTCCACACCTCCAAGAAATTTATTTTGAAGATGGCGCTAGAATGCGTAATCTTCTTCAATCTGACCACTACAAATTATTTATCAGTGTGAAAGGGTCATCACATAAGTACAAAAAGTTTGGCCGATCTCTATATTTTCGATAAAAACCAGCTGTGGGAAAGCATTCCTATGCTTTTTCAAATTTTGTCTGGGTGGCACCAGTGGCGTAACCATGGAGGGTCCTCCCCCGCACCCCGAAAAAAAACATTGGCCCAATGCAACTTTCACACAACATAGAACCCTAAAATGGTCTCCGATATAGTGCTACACCCGCTGTAAATGACTCAGATTCACATTTGGAACACAGAGCTAGACCTAACTAGGACCCTCCGGCTATTACCCCCTCCTCCCACGGGGCGTAATGGCCGTACTGTCCTAGTTCAGACTAAGCGTGGCCCCAAACCCCCACAAAGGCCTTCCAAGTATAATTTGCCCCTCCCCCAAAACTGACACGGGCACCCCTATTATAGAATCCTGGCTACGTGCCTGATATCAACGCCCCTCCACGGGTGTTTTAGTTATAATCCACTCCCCACGTACTACAATCTGACCACCTCAGCTGAGCAACAGAACAGATGAGATTATTATCTGATGATTTGCGTACACGTGTATTATTTCCAACATGAGCAGCAATCAGTTCTCACTTGACTTGTGTTAATTGATGTATTGGATGCAGTTAATGGGATTCAAATTACAGAGACGAGCAAGAAATATTCCGTAATATGTTCCATTCTATCTATACACGAATTGCGTCAATATTTAGTCATTCCACGCATCTTTGTGCCAAAGAATATGTGGCCAATTATCGGCAGTTGTGTCGATAAAACAACGATCGAACGAGGTTTTCTCTCGTTTGTCTGCTATGTTGATTCCTTGTGAATTCCTTGAATCTTTGAACGGTGGGCCCCAGTAATGCTCGGGATTTACTAATGATGTACCTGTTTCTTTTATTAATTCCATGTTTTCGCTTATCGCTCAGTAAGTAACCCCCACGGCGCACACAACGTGCATTGTAAAACACTTCTCGTCTTTTCATGCCGGGCTCAGTACAAAGTGGAAGTCTTTTGAGAAAGATGTCAAGTGGGAACTTTCCCTCAAAAAACGTTTGATGTCATTTTGCGCACTGTTGACTGCACATTACAGGCGCATCATGCTTTGAATATACCCATCGTTTCGACCAATCAATTGATTCTCGTCATTGTGCACGTGACGATTGCTAAAATTTTCGATCCCAAACTGGACTGACTATTACTGAAAAATTAGTCGAGTGTAATTGTGAATTTCATTTGAAAACTTTAGTGTGGTTATTTACGAATTCGAAACTTAACCCATTCCACATTATGCATAACTTTTTGTAAAATGAAAACGGCCGTATCCGACAAGATGATAACAGAGGCGGGTGGGCTGTACGGTCCACTGGGAGAATTCCGGGTGGGCTCTTTATTGGGTTCCCCCTGGGCCCACCCCATCCCCCGACAAATTGATGCAGCCCAACGCCTGTAAGTTACATTTCGTGAAAATGCTCAAAAGGCGAAATGGATCTGATTGCATAGACTGTCGGTATATCGACATATTATCTATGTGACTGTTACTGACAGTCCATATAGAGGACATTTCGCCACACCAGCAATCTAGCCTGCCCTCGATCGCTCAGATGAACAGCGTTCCTTCATTTTTAAAATCAGACTTTTCTCCGATTGCGCCGAACTATGGGTTTCCCGTTGGTCCCTCAAACCCCCACCCCCAGTAGAATCATTTTTGTCGAATGATCGATGAAGATAATACAAAAATGCCATCGAAATGTCCTCATTGTGGACTGCCATTGATCGCACAGGTGGCTGCGTTCGTTCAATTCGCAAAACCAAACTTTTCTTCGGGTCTGATCCCCTATGGTGCATTCCCCGTTTCTTAGCCTAGTCGGCCCTGGATGATAAAATATCCAACAATCGGACAGGAGGGCCAACCATAATTCAATCCTACGGCCCTGGGGCTGTAGGATTGCATTATTGTTGAAACTCCCCAGGAATACAAAATGGATTCGGTCAATTAACTTTTGGTTATATTCGTTGGGAAGAAACAATTCAAAACTCAGCGTTGAAAAGGTTAAACACGCCAGTGTTTTCAAATGATGTCTTTAGAGGAGTAGCCTGTCTTTAACTATTGAATGTATCACTTTACTTACTACAACATTACTTACACAATAGTTGGGAACGAGGTGGCTCTAAATATTTAAGCATTGGGCTTTGAACTGAAGGGTCGCCAGTTCAATCCTGATCAGCGATAACTGCGTTATGTCTTTGGGCAAGACACGTAATCGTGACTGCCCGCGTGGTGGCACGATGGCGATGTTCTCCGGAGTACTACACGTGAACGGTACACTTGCCTCAACCGCTGCTTGTGTGGAATCGCAATGACTCAGTGGTTACGGCATTGGACTTTAAACCGAAAGGTCCACGGTTCGATCCCAGCCAGAGGTAACTGCATTGTGTCCTTGGGCAAGGCACTTAATCTCGATTGTCCATGTGAGGGCATGGTGGCGCTGTGTACTAAGGCGTACTGCACGTCGATGGTGCACTTGTCTTCAACCAATGCTAACCCTGCTTGTGTGGTGTTATTACGTTGGGGAGTCTGACAGTTGTTCGCCGTTGCTCGGTGGTTCTGCGTTCCTCCACCCGTAAAACTGTCTGCCACGAGGTGACTCTGGCTGTCGAAAGCGTCGTTAAAACCCAATAAATAAATAAATAAATAAATAAATAAACAAATAACCGCTTCTTGTGCAGAGTTGGTAAGTCTCGGTACTTTGGCTTCCTCTACTCGTACAACTGTTCGACTCGATGTGGCACTTGTTGTTAACACTTACGCTGCCGAAAACGACTATTGTCACCTAGTTTATGATGATTATCTGTACGTTCTGGTATGCGCAGATCTAACCTACCATCTGATTAATTGCTGGAAAGGGCTCAGAGAGCCCTTTCCAGCAATTAATCAGATGATAGAGTTTCACGTATGTCTTAAATCTTATTAAACTTCCTCGCATACAAGCGTACATAGAGGTCCTCCAAAAAAAGCTAAAGGGCTAAAGTGGGCGTGGCAGTAAAGGGGTTAAACGTGTCGTTGATCCCCAACAAACATCAAAAAAACAAACAACTTATTCAATAGACGCGCGGAGGTGTCTCTCGGTATCAACCACTGGACACCGGCGGCGAAATTGGGAGAGACGACTAAGGTGTAATAACTGATCATATTGTGATAAATGTTGTCGTCACCTGAAATGACGAAGTTTTTTCAATATTTGTTAAGGTTCCAATACACTGGGATTCTTTTCCATTGACGGCAGTGCTAAATCTTTCCTCCTCTCCCCATCTCATCAAACTGATTTGGGCAAAAACAACCATATATCCATTTAGTTTATCATCTCATGAAAAAATATACTGAAAAAATATATAGGTCGCCATATGACTTTTTCCTTTAAATTTGGTGATTCATTTACTCCCGTCCAGTTCCGCACTGAATGAAATAGACATGTTTTTACCTACCCCCACCCAATTTTTATCTTCTCTCACAGTATTCAGAAGACAATTGTCACCAATATTTTATAATTTTTCAAAACATGCACTTTAAAATTTTATTCACACTGACAATCTCAGTTCATTTTCCATCAATAGGATAAATCAGGGAACTTTTATCCTCCATTAAAGGTTGGGGTTCAAACCGCTAGAGGCGCTGTTTGCACGAATACGGTGTTTTGTAACCTTAAACAGTATATTCAAAAATGGATGTCCGTAGAGCAAGATCAAATATATATTTACATGGTCTCATTCTGGTTATGTTAATTTGAAGTTGGTCAAATGAAATGGTCAAGATCTCAACTAAATATTGCTTTAGCATCAGTCGCTCGTCCCTAGAATATACCACTGACCCTCCTTACTATCTTTCATGAAAATACCGGATGTGGACAAGGGGGTGCCCTCTGGATGATATAAGTGTTTCGGAGTCTCTCTTGCGGAGTAACAGTTACCACATATTTCTGTCCCTGGTGTTAATACCTCATGTATCCTGTATCGACACGTTCCGTCAATAGTCTCAAGATTGTAAACGATGTCCGTCTATTTTATCCTGGTAGTGTGTAGTTACGTAATTATCACGAATTCACTCTTAAAACACGTTTCAAACTGGCAAAAGGGCGAGGTAACCCGTATTAACGTCTTCCGATAAACCCTTTACGTACAGCGAAACCTAAATTTCCTCAGTATCTTCACACTTGTGTTTCTGTAGAAACATAGTACAAAATTGAACTGAATGAGTCTAACATTCACTGTTTCTGACATAAATGTGGAACTTCTGGAGCGATTAATGTGAAAGAACGTGTTCGTCACCATTTACTTTGTGACAATTTAATGGAGAGCAATCTCCAATAAATTCTTAAGAACAAATTAACCATATAACGGACAAGTTGGACAATGAAAATAAAACAGAAATTGTGGCAAAAAAGAATCGTCTTTGAAAGATATATATTTTCCACGTGACCACTTTCGCCGACGAAGTGTGTTCAGGGCTTTCAAGAGCTTCTATGTGTGGGGGTGGGGTAAAAGTGCGGGGGATCTCTGTATTAGCTCACCATACACTCAACGAGACTGATTCATAGTAACATCTGAATACCTATTGTTTTTGGTATATTCATTTATTTATTAACCCTTTACCTAACGAATCGCCCGCATCCGCCCGCGTAATTTGCAAATTAAGCAGTTGAAAAAATTATATTTTTCAAAATATTTCAACAAAACCATATCATGTGCCCCCTTATTGGAACGAGCTCATCGAGCTCGTTCCAATGAGGGGTCATTTGTTATGGTTTTGTTGAAATTTTTGGAAGAATTTAAAAAATAGTAATTAAAATAATACATTTTGATATTCTCTACATTGGGTAAAGGTTTAAGGGTTAATGATACTTTAAAAGCCAAGATCATATCGTGTTGGTGACAATTTTATGGGTGGAGTAAGCCGGAGTACCTGGAGAGAACTACCGAGCAACGACGAGTAGCTGCCAGCTCCCCAACATCGTAATTCCTCACTGCGGCACAGGCCGGGTTAGATCGGTTAAAGACATGCGCACCATCAACGTGCAGTACGCTTTAGTACACGGCGTCATCGTGCCCTCATGTGGACAATCGGGGTTAAGTGCTTTGCCCAAGGACACAACGCGGGAGTCCGAATCGATCACTCAGACGGTCACCCATCCAAGGACTAATCATGTAATGTTTTTGTTGGTCACAAGCAAATTGTCACGGTGACGGGGTTACAAAATTAATTAAAATACATTTTCGGATATAGTCACCTGCCTATTAAAGCAAAAACGACCCGATTTTAATAAGAGAAAAGGTACCTCGTGGCTGTTTACCTTTAGAAGGTCAAAGGTTGGGGGTCAATGGTAAAGGCCACACGGTTTCACAATTCAATGGGTACGCATCTCCGTTGAGCGTTATTAAGATCTTGAACTGGAACTACCTGTAAAATTATAATTATTTGCTTTCAACTCTGATCATTATAGTAGATCCTACTTAACCCTTTGAACAATGGTGGTATCTTCCATGCCAGTTAAATGGCAGAAACTGGAATAGTCCTTATCCATTATTAATTGTTCTACCTCACACCTTCCTTAGTGGCCATTCTACTTAATGAAATTATGACGTATCGTGTTGCTGGACCCGAAAAGCGGTCTCTAGTGTTGAAAGAGTTAATGGGAAATTTCTTCATTGAATCTCCCTGGTGATTACATAAAAGCTGCAACCACCAAACCTTTACCATATCTTCAGAGCATATTTGACCTGTTAATAGAGAGATGACAAGATTTTTTATTCAATTAACAGGAGTTTATATCATAAACTCCTGTTAATTGAATAAAAAATCTTGTCATCTATCGACTGATTATTCTGTCGACTACTAAATTCCCAGTGTTTATATTGTACAGTCGCCGTGGACTGGTCGTAATCCACACCTGGCCAGTTATGCCCACGCATGTGTTTACCGAGTAATAAAAATCACCTGGGGGCTCGGTGACTCAGTAGGTAGAGGTACAGGCTACAAGCCGAGAGGTCCTCGGTTCGAATCCCACCTGCGGCAACCGCGTTGTGTCCTTGGGCAAGACTCTTCACCCCCATTGCCCACGTAGGGGCACGGTGCTGTTGTATACTTAGGCGTACTGCACGTCAATGGTACAACTGTATTCAACCAATGCTAATCCTGCTTGTGTGGAGTTAGTATGTTGTGGGGCTGACAGGTGCTCACCGTTGCTCAGTGGTTCTCTCCGGGTACTCCGACTTCCTCCATCCGTAAATTTGTCGTGGTCATGATTAGCAGAAATATGTGACCTTAAACACAAATAAATAAATAAATAAATAAATAAATAAATAAATAAATAAATAAATAAATAAATAAATAAATAAATAAATATATCACGTGCTTGATTATTTATGTTAAAATTAACTTGTATAGTAAACTGTATCAATCGTAACATTAACAATAAACTGGTAAATCCGAGTTGCAATCGAGAATTTAGGTGACAAACACATTTAAATGTGACTTCGTACAGTCTGAATTGGGTTGCGTGTCTTTTTGACTTTTCAAAGCGAAACTGCAACAATGCGAAAGTTCAGCATTCGAAATGCATTGATCAGGGCGACGGAACCGGGGGGTTTCAGCCCCTCCACTTTTTGCCGGCCATGTTTTTTGTATGCATCTATTTTAACGCAACCAATGACTGGTGAAACAAGGGGCGGATCCAAGGCCTCCCCCATATTTTCTTCAGCTATGTTCCTCTCGTACTGGTTCAGTTTCGATGGATTTCGGTTCATTTTTTGCAGTATGTGGCAACAAGCGCTAAAATGTATACAGTCTGTTAATAAATCGGTTAACTGAAATAGATCGTAATCTTACAGACATACAAGTACCAAATCCACCCCCAGACAAGATAATCCACAGACAGTATAATTGCTGTAAACGTCTCGTAAAGCATACAGGTGAGGTCTATTTATCAGCTTTGGTCGTTACGACCAAAGCTGATAAATAGACCTCACCTGAATGCTTTTCCGACGTTTTTTTGCGGCTCTCAAAGTGTGAAATCTTTCAAATACACCTCCTGAAAAATCTCAAAATATCCATTCAGACGCATGGAAAAGGGGGTTTTGGGACCCTGGAATTTAAATTTTTCATACCGACGACCATCCACCGCCTGATCCAGCCCCCCCCCCCCACCCCCTTCCCCCAGACACACTTTGAAAATCGTTCCACCGCCCCTTTTGATACAAATAAAATATTTCCAATACCTGTGACAAAGATGTCTGCATGGTTGAGTTTTTCGTAAGGAAATGAGTGGCAAATGAAGAGTTTGCTGGTAACCACCTTGTCCAATGACGTCACGATATTCGAGAGCGACGCAATGAATTATAGATTCTTTGGTTGAAATTTGGTTCGTGCACATTTGTGCACGTTGTTTACACAATCCTGTGATAAAATGATCTCAAATTGTCATATTCAATACGGAATTTATCAACCTCCTTTACTAAATCCGATTTGAGCCGAGGTTTATCAGTTCTGTGTACATAGGAACTAGTCTGAGATAATCGGTGTACATGGCGGCGTCTTTCCAGGATCGATGACGGTGGGGGGGGGGGGTGCTGTTGTCAAACAATGCTCATCTTGTAACCCTTCCCGTCTGGTAGGAGGCCGGAGATGCCCACTAGCCCAGCTGATACACAAACATACAGCGTTAGTCGAATCAGCGCATGACAAACGTGGGCCGTTAGGATAAGTATTCCAGTGTCGATTTGGTTTCACGTTGCTCCCATGCCACCAACAATCTATATTTCTTTTTGTTCTTCGGAAGATTTTCGTATAAATTTAGAACATCGAAATCTATTTTACTTTAAAACACTTACAGATATTGAGTTGATAGATTCTGTCGAATATCGAATCACTCGCAAGCACGTAACTATTTTCGGATATTGATGGGGTGTGATCCATGTTCTACGGACCATGTTACGAACATGCCTGGCTGCTTTTATGAACTCACACCTGTGCGTTTTGACGAACTATTCAGACACGGAGTCTGGAATCACCCAAACTCGCCGCGGTCATTTGCAAATTAGTGGTAAACCGTAAAAACAGATTACCAGACCTTCCACCGTGGTACTGCATGGGCATTTCTTTAGGCTGGTTCGAGTCACATGTCATCAAACTAGGACATTCTTGTGTCCAAAGGAAGGTTATTGAAGAAACCAACCAAGCTACCACGTTCTTTTACCGATGCAGGTGGAGAGCTCTGTCAAACAATGTGAAATAGGGTAAATTTCTAATTGCATTATGGGAAATTTTACAGTTTGAAATTTTAATATTTCGACATCAGCTTACATTTTTGTAGTTTGAAATTTTAATATTTTGGCATCATCTTCCGTCTGTATCCCCTTGTTCTACTCCCCTGCGGCAATTAGGCATTCCTCATAAACCGTACACTAATTAAGAATATTATTTGTGGGGTAATAAGAATGTGGGGTGTGTATCTGTTTGCACGTGTGTATCTCCTCGCCTCTCTCGTCGAGGTCTGTCATTAGATGATAATTTACATGCGTTGCCTCGTGTTAATAAAGCACACATAACTCAAAACAGTATGTTATTGCGTTATTAAAATGAAAAAGGCCCCGTGATTTTCGTGTTTCTTTTTCCATTTCGTTTCGGCGATAAAACTGCCAGCGGAAGTACCGCCCACTAGTGCTCATGTAAACAAAACAGATTCGCACGTGTGAATATTGTATTATTTAACATTTAAACTCTTATCAATCTGACGATCATGATATAAATAAAATATACCCATAGTAGCTTGGTGTACCAAATGTTCACCACTCGTGGTGAAGTGGTGTTAACACCACTTCACCACTCGTGGTGAACATTTGGTACTCCAAGCTACTATGGGTACATTCTATATTTAATATACCATCTTATGGCTTTTATTACCTTTTATTTGCCTTATTTTTCCACTGCTCGGTTCTGTTTGGATCTGCTCGGTATTGCTTGGTATTTAGTTTGTCCAGACATGTAAGGTCTTGTGCAGCAATTAGGCATTCCTCATAAACAGTACGCTAATTAAGAATATTATTTGTGGGGTAATAAGAATGTGGCAGCTATGTGAGTGTGTATCTGTTTGCACGCATGTATCTCCTCACCTCTCACGTGGAGGTCTGTCATTAGATGATTCAAATGATCTCAGGCCAGCGGTATGTAAAAAAATGGCCTTGAAAGAAGTTTGTAAAAAAAGCTGTTCTGGTGAAGTTAAGCTTTCTCCTAAATTCTATTTGACTGCATTCCGATCATACAAGGGACTTTGAGAGTGTGTGGCACGCCTACATCAAAGATTTACGCACCTAGTTACTCCCCCGCAACTTAGGCATGGAAACGCCACGGAATTTTTATTTCGTAGCTGCTAAAGAGAATAAGTTTGTTGAACTGGTTCTCTGGAGAGATTCATCGGACATTGTTTGGAGAAACTTTAAATTTGAAATTTGTGTTTCAAAGCATACGGCGATAACTCTGCATGGATTCCGACGTTCAGAATGGTTTTAGAAAGGCCAACTGACCGAATAATGTTCATTTTACAGGGGACGTAACAACTGTTACTTATTTCCAGTTCCCTATTCGACATTCGTTATCAACCGATAACACGTCGAATAAGGAACAGGGAATAAGTAACGGTTATCACGCCTGTGATTTTACAGCTTACGCATTTCACTAGGATTGCCATGCAATTTGGGGAATTATAAACCCGTTTGTATCTGAATGTTGAGATATCAGAAGGAAGAGTAGGGGAGGGGGTACCCAGATGAATGGTATTGATATAGAATATACCCAAAGTAGCTTGATGTACCAAATGTTTACCACGAGTGGTGAAGTGGTATTAACCGCGAGTGTTTGGCAGTGGGTAACATCACTTCACCACGAGTGGTGAACATTTGGTACACCAAGCTACTTTGGGTATATTTTATTTATACTATAGATAGATAGATCTTTATTTTGCAGTATACTAGTACAGTGATTACAAAATAACATTACAACAAACAGGAACATAAGCTAGAAAACAGCATGGAAATGGCATAGCCTATAAGGCTGTCTTCCTGCCATTCCCGTAAAATAGAAAGATATCAAGTTTCTTTGGCATCAGTGTATCGAAGTGCTTTCCCCAAAACGGGGTTGTGTGATCTTTTATTTGCAATTCTTGGGGGCTAGAATTTTTTGAGGATTAACCATGATCGTCGGATTAATAAGAGTTTAAATCAGAGTATTTTTAAGCAATTTCTACTGGGCGATATAGATCTCTAATAGGCACCCACCCATTACATTATGGTTTCTCAAAAATGGTAAGTTCTCAGCTGATTCAAAATTGGTCATGCATTTCAGTCGAAATACAAAATTTAATATTACTAATATTTTTAAAAGAAATAATACTGATAGTTGCATAAATGTCATTACAAATAACAAAATGAATCACACACTCTTACGTGTACAAAAACATCACCCATGTTAATGTTTGAGTTTGGATTTAAAAATTCAACAACCAGTGTACTACACTGGTTGTTGAATTTTTAAATTCAAACTCTGACATGGGTGATGTGGGTGTAGTCGTGTACTGCATGACAATCGCCCAGTACCTTGAAAACTACTGTTACTGGGAGACAAATATTCATCACTGGGCGACATTTTGTCGCCCAGTGATAATGTTGAAAAAATACTCTGGATTAAATGTTAAATAAACCAATATTCACAAGTGCGATTCTGTTTTTGTTTACATGAGCACCGGTGGACGGTACTTCCACTGGCAATTTTATCACCGAAACGAAATAGAAAACGAAACGTGAAAATTGCGGTCCTTTTTCATTTTAATAACATAATAGTATACTATTTCGAGTTACGGATGGTTTATTAATCTGAGACAACGCACGTTTGTTAATTTTTGGTATCTTATGAGGTAAACTTATTTAAAAACGTAATAAATAACTGCCGGTTTCATTTCACGCTTCACGAGGCGACGAGTGATAAATTTAGACAAGTCTGCATTCAAGGCGAGGTTACCAAAGGTCACATTTGATGTAGTTCCACTGTAGGTGTAAAGTTCAACTATTGAAATCCCATTGCTGGTGTGTTCACCACGGTTGGTGTGTAAAGCTAAAATTTATGTCATAGGCTTTTATAGATAGTAGAATAGGTTATCATGGTACAAATGTTAGCCCACTCGTTAGAGAACCGTGGCAAATCAGCGAAAGACCCAAGTATTATTGTTATTAGGTTGTACAAATTATATTAACCCTTTACCCAAAGCAGACGATATCAAAATTTATTATTTTAAATATATTTTTTTTAAATTTTTCAAAAAATTTCAACAAAACCATATCATGTGACCCCTCATTGGAACGAGCTCAATGAGCTCGTTCCAATGAGGGGTCACGTGATATGGTTTTGTTGAAATATTTTGAAAAATTTAATTTTTTCAACTGCTCAATTTTCATATTACGCGGGCGGATGCGGACGATTCGTTAGGTAAAGGGTTAACACCTCTCATTGGTATTAATGTTGCATCTGTAGTTGAATGACGTTCACGACACCACCTCGTTGGCCTCGTTTTTTTCGAATACTAATTAGTGATCTTTTCAAAGCCTTCACGATGTGTGCCTTTCGCTCCAACATCTATTTTCTGTCCCCTGGTGCAAAAGCTTCATACTGTGAAAGTATCAATCCCACACTTGATGCTGCCAGATAATGTGCGGATTCCTAAGAATTTATCGCCACCGAGAATGAATTCCACACCTCTGGCTTGAAACATCAACAATGTATGAATTCGACCAAAACATTGCGGATCTGCCACGATGAGGATGTCTGGGTAGGGAAGGGCAAAATCGGTTCATTCCATTGGTTATCTGGGACGGACCAAACTCAATTCAGACTCAGGAATAACCGTTTTTGACGAAACTTCGTTCTCGACAAACACATCTCTGTCCATGGGTTTTCATCCACAACTGATAGTAGAAAAGTGGATTTTATTAATCGTGAATGAGATGATCAGTGGCATATGTTTTTCCCCACAGAACACAACCACTATGGCAGACACTTACATACATATGTACTTGTTAGATCATCTTAGAGTTCAGCATTACTTCATGAAAGAAAAACTCCGACAGATAAGTCAAACATAATTTATGATAGAACTATAAATTCCAACTTTGGCTAATTGTCGTCTTCTTTTCTTAACGGTGTACAACTTCAGGTGAAATTAAACAGAAACACGTGTCAATTCCACACCTGCACATTCTAACGCCGGCTAACCCAGTCTGACTCGCTACCACGCCATCATTTGATATGGTTTATTTGGACGGGACGAGACCTCTACTTGATCTTGTCTATGTCAGACAAACTCGTATTATGTGTTAATTCATAACTCCATCTTATAATTCATTCCAAATGTTCGGATTTTTTGGTTGGGAGTCAGCTATGATTTATTTATCTTTCTTCTTGGACAAGGAAGTTATTCATGGAGAAATTCATTTTCATTAATTTACAGAAAAGTGAGAAAACAGATTAAAGATTTGAAGGTAGGTTTTTTAATTGTGCGAACATTTTATTATTTTTTTTTCAGTTTTTTTATTTTTGCCAGTTTCTTTTTACCATTTGATTAACTATTTTTATTTGTTGTAGTTGTTGTGGTATTTTTAGTGGTGGTAGTGAAAGTTTTTGTTGTCATTGTTGTGGCGGGAGTAGAAGTAGTAGTTGCATTATCAGTAGTAGTTGTAATTGGTCTGGCTGTTGCTGCTGTTGCTGTTGCTGTTGGTGATTCTTCTTCTTGTTCTTCTTCTTGTTCTTGTTGTCCTTGTTCTTGTTGTTCTTGTTCTTGTTCTTGTAAAAAATCTCCGTGTCTTGGTCCGTCTGTTCTTTTTAACGCTTCACCGAACGCAGACGATATTAAAATGTATTATTTTAAATATCATTTTTGTGTCGCCGCCCCACGAAGTGGGGAGCGACGTATAGGGGATACTTTTGTCATCTTGCGTCGTCCGCGTCGTCCGCGTCGTCCGCGTCAAACTTTCTCTTATCCGCCACTCCTCTTTAACCTATAAATGGATTTTGATGAAACTTTCAGTGATTCTTTATCACATAATGGCATTGTGCACCTCCTATTTTATTTTTTGATCCGCTGTATTTTTTCCAGAGTTATACCCCTTTTCCACTTAGAATTCTGTCTGAAACGCCAGGCGACACACGTCTTCCATGGAAGACTCACATCTAAGTTTAAAATGTTTCAAAAAATTCCCACCAAACCATATCACGTGACCTCTTATAGAGGGGTCACATGATATGGTTTTGTTGATTTTTTTTTTAAATAATATTTTTTCAGCTGTGAATTTGCATATTACGTGGGCGGATGTTGCCAATTCATTGGGTAAAGGGTTAATCGAGCTTGCACAAATGAGCGATCTTTTCGTAATGTTATAATTCGCTACATCGGGAATATAGGGACACATTTTTCGTTCTCCGATATTACAAGCTCTTGACCAAATGGGACGAGAGTTTACTGACCTTCATTTGTTAACCCCTGAACACGGTTTTCAAAATATCCTAATTATTTAGTAATTTAACCTCTTGCATACTAAGGTCAAAACAGCAAACTTTCAACCTACAAATCTTTCCCATAATTCAATAGGGATTTAACTAATTCAATCTTGTTTGACAGACCTCATCGAGGTCTGTCAAACTAGAATTAATTTGTAAAATATTTACTTGTATAATGGGAAAAATGGTAGTTGACATCTCGGTATTTTGTTCTGGTGTATAGAGGGTTAACCAGCTATATCTTCTTTAAGACTTTAATTATCCTGACGTCCAAACGTCACTGGGAATTCAGTTTCTTCAACGTCAAAATGCGACGTCAAACGTCGGAAAGTACAAATAACAAGATATTTTCACAATAGTGATTAAGTGGCTGAGGTCTAGATTATTTTGGGTGGTCTGAATTTGTTATTCAAAACTTGCACTCTCCAATAATTTGTAATAAACAAATTTATATAAACAAAATATTATTTGTGGTTGACTGAATATGAAATATACGCAAGGAAAGTGTTAGCTTTTGTTCTGGTATCCTCACGTTTTGAAAGCCCTGATAGTGGCTTCCAGCACTCAACCAGTTAAGAAGTCTTCACAGCAGGATTATATTTGTATTTTAAGCTGCGATGACATTTGGTGCAACGGTTGTAACTGGGCATTATTCGGGAGAAAACAGGAATTTAGATTAAAACTTTAAAAAATCGAAAAATAATAACAAAACAGATGATCACAAAATATCAACGCCTGTTTGATCCCGTACGTCATAAGACGTCATAAGACGTACACAAGTATCAAAGGGTTAACCGTGTTTAATGATGTGACATATAAGAATGGAAAATATCATTTTCTCCCAGCTCAGCATAAGACATTACCACATATTGTTTGTATCACCTAAGTTTAACTCTGGATTCGGTTATGATCCAACTTATTGAAAAAAGACTTTGAGTCAACAGGGCGAGCCATAACTGTCGTTAAAGTATTTTAAAGCACAGCGCAATTGAGAATTTAGTTTAGTCTGGAGGTTCATAAGCTGAAACATTCTTTGTGTTTGTGTGTACTCGGGGGAGGGGGATCACTGAATTTGAGAAATATTGTTTGGTATTAATTGTCGGGTGTTTCATACTTTTAACTATTTTGCACAGCCAATCGACCAAATCCACAGAGCACTTTTGATAACAATCGCCAAGTTTCGTCATCTTTAACCTCCGACATGCGGTTTAGGAATAATTCCGCGTATCACCGCGAATATCCCTTGCAACTTGTTTAAGCATAACCTGTGCACTTGATCCATATTTTCGCTAATAAATTGAATGATCACAGTTTTCTAGCGTTAAATGTTTGGCTTTTTTTTATTTCTGTCAAACCCAGTAATGGTTGTTGCAAGCAATTTTAGGACTAGATTTAATTAAAAATATTTTAAGTAATACTAGGTGGTTGAGAGCTAAATTTCTCACGTCTTGTCTAGCTCGGTCTAAAGATAGTTTATAAACAAAGTTTTTAAGGCAAAAAAAAAATTCTTACTTCTTGTCTAGTTCGTTCCAAAGATATAGTACAAGTCAAAATAAGTTGTAGAATAACCACTATAAACTATGTATCTTTCTCTTCCTACACTGATAAGACCAGAAGGTGACATCATTTTCTGGAAAGCTCTCACTGAGAGCTTTCCAGAAAATGATGTAACATACTGATATTATCAGTGCAGGAGCAGCACTACTCTTAGTTTATTGCGTCTATTCTACAATTTATTTTAACTTGTACTGTAGTTTATTAACAAAGTTTCGACGACAAAATAAGAAAATACCTAGCAGTTTACGGAAAGAATTTGCGAGTGCTACACGCAAATTGTGTTGGGTAAATGGTTGACATATTTTTGTAATTGTTTTTCGATGGCTGATTTATCTGTCCTATAAAAAGTTGCTTCTTCATGGTCCGCGTTGTACTTGTTCAGTTTAGGCACACGTTTGTTGATTAAATGGTGGTCTCCATTATGTCGTTGAAGGTGGGTGGTTGTGAAACCTATTTTTTTTTCATAATGAACATTGGAATCATTGGGAATAGTCGCGTCAGACGGGGATGCGGATGGCCTTGCGGGCGGATGGAGATACGTATGATAAATCTCGAACCCCCTCCGAACCGTGAAAATACTAAAATATGCATATAATACGGATGAGATACGGATGGTCTGTGGATAAATACGGATAGATACGGATGTATGCGTGTCACTCTGCGGCCATACCTAAAACCTGCGGCAGGAGATACGGATAGATACGCATAGATAATCATAGATACGGATGAGATACGGATCAATACGGATAGATACACTGCGATGCTGTATTTTGTGGTATCAAACCAACGCGGCGTTGGTAGACTCCCTTTTCCACCGTATTTATCCGTATCTGATGCGGATGAGATACGTATTAATACGGATCAATACAGATTATTACGGATTAATACGGATTTTGTGCGGATTGGCCATCCGCACATGAATGAAAAAAAGTTTTGAAATTTTCAAAACTTTTTTTCATATTGTGCGCTTCGTGATACGTTTTCACACGGATTGATACGGATGATACGGATGTCTGTGGTCAGATACGGATGTCTGCGGATAGATACGGATGGTCATCCGTATCTATCCGTATCAACCGTATTTCCCCGTCTGACGCGCTTTGAACATTGCGCATGACAATCAAAATTACAATCAACATCAGCATGTACATTGCCCGTCACAACCGGCGCCAACATGACCGTTAACAACTTTGCCGACGTAATTGTGACACCCGGTCAGACAGAAGTAGGGGTTTTCTATCAGCTTTGACACCACCATTAAATTGCAGCGCACACTCTGAAACAAACAATTCTGAACACCAACCGGAAGTAATTTATATTAGTCCACACGGTGCAGAAGAGTTCACGAAATCAGGCGGAGGTAACCCTTTTATCGGTGTAATCAGATAGAGATGTGGGAATGAGGGTCAGAAATAAATGTAGCTCTGTTGAATATTCATAATCAGGTGGCCACTGGCGTACATTGTACTGACACACCAACTCTGGCTCCACCACTGTAACTAAAAAGAGGAAAAAGAAAAAGCAACTCCAACTTTAAAAAACACACAAAAAAGGAAAAGCAAAACAAAACTTATGATTGACAGTTTGGAAGGATCTCAGCCACCTCCATCCGATGAAGCGTTATCAGCACTGTTTAGGAAATTAAAAAAAAGACATGATTTTCGTTGCATGGCCCGTGGAAAACTGGCTGTTCTGGGGGGCTCACAGATTTCAATTAATCTTTCTTGGAGGCATGTCTATTCGTATGTGTTGGGGCGCGGTGGCTCAGTTGGTAGATGTGCAGGCTGCAAGCCGAAAGGTCCTCGGTTCGAATCCCACCTGCGGCAACCGCGTTGTGTCCTTGGGCAAGACACTTCACCCCCATTGCCCACGTGGCGGCACGGTGACGTTGTGTACTAAGGCGTACTGCACGTCGATGGTGCACCTGTCTTCAACCAATGCTAATGCTTGTGTGGAGTTGGTATGTTGGGGAGCTGACAGTTGCTCGGTGGTTCTCTCTGGGTACTCCTGCTTCCTCCACCCATAAAACTGTCACGGTCATGGTTAGCCATTGTGCAGAAATATGTGACCTTAAACACCAATAAATAAATAAATAAATATTGTATGTGTTGTGTGCCAGCACTTCACTTCACTCGTGCCCTGTTCTACATTTTGCGGTCCTCACTATTCAGGAGGATTCGTTCAACATGTCTTGCGATTTATTTACTGATATTGAGTAAAGACAGAAAATATGGATGAAATTGAAAATGAACAAACATATTGAAGAAACTATATTTTTATATTTTCTCTTTTTTTACAGCATACGTTACATGATATATGGGGGCAAAGTCCAAACTGCAATCATTCCTGACTTGTAGCGTCATGAAAATCGTATTTCGATAAACTTGTCTCCCTTCAAATTATTAAACGAGCGGGGAACATCCATTTAAAAAGCAAGTAATTGTGTCGAAAACCGCAACTGAAAATAAAATAAAGCCAAGTTTCCTTTTGCTACTTTTAATAAATGAAAACAACAGAGTAATTTGCATGTTTTTATTCTTCCCAGGAAAACAATTAGCAAATCTCACCATCAAGACTTTAATATTAACCCTTTACCTAACATGAAAAGCAGACGACACTTGCAAACAACATTCTTGAATAACTAATTTTTTTCATGTTTTGTCTCAAAAAAATAGGTTATGCCGCTTCGTTGGAACGAGCGCATCGAGCTCGTTCCAATGAGGGGTCATAACCTATGTTTTTGAGACAGAAGATGAAAAAAAATAGTGAAAATTAATTGCCGATTTTTGTGAATAGCGCTGGCCGGTTTTGGCCGTTACGTTGGGTAAAGGGTTAAAAGAAAGAACCATGCCAATATACTCGCGGAAAAAAAGAAACTTAAATCTTTTTTTCTGTGGTAAATATTTCAAATGTGTTATGGATGATTATTTCATTGTTTGGATGTTGATTTCTTCATTACTGATTGGCGAGTTTTGTTGTCTTAACACAGACAGCGTTTGCATGGATAACGTTCAAACATGGGTACCCTATGCCATTTTCTGAACAAAATCAATACCTAGTGTTCCCACCCAGGCTTCAGTCGATGCACTAACTCTCCTTACCATTAAATCCACCAAGTTGTTTATGGTCCTTTGTGAGATGTTATTCCACTTCTGAAGAAGGGCCTGCGTGCGTTGAGCGACGTTGTTTGAGACGTAGGCTCGCTTCCAGACTCTCCTTTCCAGATCGTCAAACAAATTCTCGATCGGGGACAAATCTGGACTGTAGAATGGACAATTGAGAACTGAGACATTGTTTGGTTGAAGAAGTCATGACAAACCCTAGCAACGTGCGGCCTCGCACGATCCTGCTGCAACGTAAGGTTACGCGCATGGATTACTGGAAGGGCGTGAGACATGTGGGCCTGATCCCAATATCTTATATACGGCTGTAAGATTGCCCTGGATGACCACGAGAGTTGTTTTTACGACACGAGAAATCCACCCCAAACCACAAAAGACCCTCCGTCGACTCTGTTGTTTTCCTTAACGTACACGTCAGAATGTCGCTCACCTCGACGCCGATAACAATGTTGTCGTCCATCTGACCTGTAAAGCCTGAACCGAGACTCGTCAGTGAATAACACACGTCTGCAGTGAGCCCAGTGAAACCTATTTTGTGCATATGCCTGCAGCTATTGCAATCGACGTCGATGTCGCCTGGGTATAAGTTGCGGACCAACGTAGGGACGTTGTGGGCTTAAATTGAACTCCCGCAGCTGCTTCCTAACTGTTTTTGGACACACTCGGCGACTATGAGTGCCTACAACCTGACTCGCCATATCCGTCTCCGTGGCCGTCTGAAATTGGTTACGGAGGTGTGAGAGACGTAGTTGCAATTGAACCTGCATAATTAGAGCAATAGCCCTACCCCTATCAACTTCGGACATTCGCGGCATTTTTCAATCGAGTTGAAATGAAATGCTGTGCAATCGATGTGTGTTGTTCCAAACTTCGATTTGGCATGGTTTTCAATCCCATAGCACGTGGGATTGCCCCGGATGCACGCTTTGTTTAAAAATCTGTCGAAAGCATGCAGCGTGACACATGGTCATGGCATACTGACAATACAGTGAGGTACGTACAGTACGTGGAGAGTGGATTGTAACTAAATCACCCGCGGAGTGGAGTTATCATCCAAGCTATAACTTTCAAATTGTGTACATATCGACAAAAAACACAAGCAATGTTTCAGCCAATGGCCCTCCGGGTGTAACCCGGAGGTCCATTGGCCGAAATTTTGCTTGTACTGTTTATGCTTTGCAACAAATTTTCAATTATTGTTTGGGTGGAATCTCCACTCTGCGGGTGATTTAGTGATAATACACTCTCCACGCACTGCAGGTGTCAAGTTTTACTACATTTGGTCTACGGATAAAAAAATTATTTTGCCCAAAACTGAACTTGCGTTTCTTTTTTTCCGTCACTATATATCGCGATGCCCACGCTATTGATGTAATGCCCAGAAAAAGATAAGAGAATATCAAAAGATGATGAAAGGGCCGTTTTCTTAGTTTTAAACGAGGTTTCACAGAGAATTATAGTCAAACTTTGAAACTGATTGGGAAAAAATTGTAAAAAGCCAGCTTTTGTATTTTTATACCACTCTATGAAATGATGCGCACATCCATGATACAAATTCGATAACATTTCGAAATTCCAATTTTTATATGAAATTCCCATACCCTTAGTGTTAAATTTACTGATAGCTTTAGGAAAGTCTGTAGAGCTAACTTTCCTGTACATTACTTCCAAGGACGACAATTATCACCCATGATTTAGCAGTCTCACTACCCCACCCACCACCATTATTAGCAAACGATGTTAACGATTGAAGACATGTCTAGTTACTGTTTAGAATAGTCTTGTTACCATATTGACGAGGCTTTTTATTCATCTTCACCAAAGTTGTATTGAATCTTTGGGGTAATTATCACGACAGAGGTGTTGGTTTTTTCAAGATGGAGTCTCATTAAGGCCAATTAACGTATAATTAACATCACGTTAGAGACGACACATATCAACTTCCCAGTATTTACTTACTCTTCGTTGATTAGAAGTGGCTTTCTCTCGCCGATGTGAGAGAAACAGAACTCATGATCTGGCAGTCTAACCAAGATCAACTGTTAATGAAGAAATTATTTCTTGATGCTCTTAATTAAATGTTTCCTCTGTTCAGAATCATGTATACAGATGGTGTGTTTACTATATATAAATCAGGCAGCATTCCGAATTACATGTAGAATCTACCAAACATCACTTATTTAGAATCTTTTCAGTTTTCTTTTCCATAGCACGAGATCAGTGGGTCGTGTCAACGTCCAATATTGGGGATGTAAGCATGTTTGCACGACCATGACGGGCAGATATATGGGGTTTAGGTGGCTATTTCTTGGTAGAAATGGGGGTTGGGTGACTACCGCAATTTATGTGACTAGTCACATTGTTGAATGTCATTATTCTTGTGTGGGGTTTAGAGTTGGGGTGGGGTGGGGTTAGGGTAAGTAAAGGGTAGGGTTAGGGTTTGCTACCATCCCAAACATTTTTCACCCAAAAAGATGTTTTAATACAATGGACATGCATTTTAGTTAAAATAGACTAGGAATATATTGAATTTTCATTAGTTTAGGGGTGGGGTTTAGAATTGAGGGTGAGGGGTAGGGTTAGAGTCAGTAAAGGGTAGGGTCAGGGTTTGCTACCACCCGAAAAATTGTCCCCAAAATCACTTGTTTTAATACAATGGACATGCATTTTATTGTAGTCCCATAAAAATAGCCACACAACTACCAATTTTTAGAACGTCCGTTCTACCCGACAGTTCTTATGGACACACGCCTATGCCTCTTGGAGAGCTGTTTAGGCAAGACATCTAATGCCACCGAAATTAGCTACGACAATCGGCAAAGCCGTGGTAAATTGTGGCTGACAATTTTCGTCATTGAAAGAGATTTACGGGAAAGTTAGCTCCCCTTAATTTTCTGAAGTTGTTGGTAAATTTAACACTAAGGGGATGGAAATTTCAAATAAAAATTGAAATTTCGAAATGTTAGCGGAGTTGTATCATCGATGTGCGCATCATTTCACAGACTTCTGGCATTTTCCTGTAAGGTTGTATAGAATACAGAAGCTGGCTTTTTACAATTATCTTCCCAAACAGTTTGAACGATTGGCTATTATTATCTGTTTAAACCCATTTAAAAATAAGAAAACGCACTTTCGCTATCTTTTGATGTTCTGTGACCTTTCTTCTGTTAATTATATTAACAGTGTGAGCATCGTGACATATATGTAATGTAGACACTATCATTTCCATTAATATACTGTCCAAAAAAAGTTAAGCCCCTCCCCCTCCCCGCCACCTCCCTATAATACCAGTGGGTATACAGTAAATGGGTAAATTCTGCTGAGAAAACCTGCTATTTGCACTAAGGGGAATATGCCTTATTGGTGAAGCAAGGGTTTCTAGAGCTTTTTTTATTGAATGAATATTAGGCACCGCGGACGTCATCACAACGTTAAAAAACGTCACGTTGTTCAGTACCTGATGGAACAGCCTCGAGAATATCTAACACATCTTAACCCTTTGCCTAACATGAAAAGCAGACGATACTTGCAAACAAAATTCTTGAATAACTATTTTTTTTCATTTTTTGTCTCAAAAACATAGGTTATGACAACTCGTTGGAACGAGCTCGACAAGCTCGTTCCAACGAGATGTCATAACCTATGTTTTTGAGACAAAAAATGAAAAAATAATGAAAATTAATTGGCGATTTTTGAGAATTGCGCTGGCCGGTTTTGACCGTTACGTTGGGTAAATGGTTAATCGGCGTGGCATGCTGTCCATGACCTTTCGAATTTCTCTCATTGTGATGTTGTCTCATTTCTCTATAAGCACACGACAGTAAAGTGGTCAATAGCCAGCAAATATTCACCTGTTTTAAGGATGTATGCCCGATCCGATAGAGGAATGCAGAATGTCACAATATGAGCTATTCGTATACCCACAGGTATGATAAGGGGTGCTCAACTTGTTTTGGACAGTATATAAACGTCTAGGAGGTAAGTTTTGCTAATTTTTTACCCGGGAAGAATAAGATACTGTAAATTACTGTAAAAACTCTTTCGCTCACAAAGAGCTAAAGTGGGCGTTACTTAATTGCTTCTAATTAGTTTGCCATAAAAAGACTAATTTTTTCTTTTCCAACTTTTATTAAATTAAAACAACAGACAGCTCTGAAGGCTGTTTTTGTTTATTAAAAGTAACAAAAGGAAACTTCGCTTTAATTGCTACTGATGCCATAGGTGCTTTCTCAACAACTGCATGCTTCTTTATTGGACCTTCCTCGTCCGTCTTATAATTTCAGGGGTGATAACTTTATCGAAAGTCGATTTTTATTACGCGAAAAGTGAGAGATGAAGTATGGCAGACAGCCGCCGATTTTACCACAGCATTGCCGTAGCTAATGGCTAGGGCTTGTAGGGAGATAATTTTAGCGAAAGTCTATTTTCATGGCGATATAAGTCATGGATGGGGTCTTAGGGGTAGGTGTGTGACGCCCCTACACGCTCTCCCAAAATTTAAACTCCCTGACACGAGTTCGCAGTTCCATCTGCCCTGCTATGAAAGCTGTTTACAGCACCAACTGCGCCATCACGCTCCCCGGGGAAAATGGGGTAATATAATTAGTATTTCAGAGTTGATCTGAAGTCACCTTGACTTTTACCATTCTTGTTTTTGTGATGAAGATTTTCCACAGAAATGGAATTATTGTCTGGTCTGGGTGAAACCCTCGTTTTACGGTTGTCTTAGTAGTATACCATCCTCAGCGTACTAATTTTAATCGTCTACCTAATAGGAATAACATACAGTATAGTCGTCGTGGACTGGTCGCAATCCACGCGTGGGCAGTGATGTTCACGCATGCGTTTACCAGGTAGTAAAAAATCATCACCAGCAAAATTTTAATTAATGAAGCACCGGGTTGAACCCGGTGCTTCATTAATTAAACTTTTGATGATTATTCCTATAATTAGTGTTTGGAATCTAATATTATTGCGTCCGTGGATATATTGCCCACCCGTGGAAAGTGACCAGCACACGGCGGCCGTGCTGTACCACGCATGCTAAACAAGTTCTTGTAGAACTAAATATTTGTATTCTCAAAACCATAGCTTATCACCTTCATTGGAACGATCTTGTTGATCAGAAGCAACGTTTAGCGGAAAAAAATTAAGTGACGCCTTTAGTGACTAATGCCTGCCTTAGATGGTCTTTACGTTTGGCGAAGGATTATTCACAACTCTTAATTATCTGGTCTTTCCAAAAACGTACTGTTCAGAACAGATGTTGTGACTTTTAATTGTGTGCAGTCGATTTTTAACGTTCGCTTATCCCTTCACCTAACACGAAATGCAGGCGACACATGCAAACAAAATTTTCGAATAACTATTTTTTTCATATTTTGCGTCAAAAACATAGCTTATGACCCCTCATTGGAACGACCTCGTTCCATTAATGTGTCATAAGTTATGTTTTTGAGACACAAAAGCAAAAATAACGAAATTGAATGGTGATTTTTATGAATTGCGCTGGCCGGATTTTAACGTTACGTTGGGTAAAAGGGATAATACGCAAGTTAAAAACTTGAATTTTTCGATCACGCATTCTGAAACGATCCTGCGTAGTTCTCTCCCACAATTCCATCTTTAGAAGGCAATTCGCAAATCAAATCAATCATATTTTTTGAACTCCCCGCTTCAAATAATGACTTCGCTTTCGCGATTTCTGTATCACAAGACGAAATTGTATTTTTAATGCTTCGGCTCCAATTTTCAGAAGTGAGGACTTAAAATTTACATTTATTTAAGAATTGAATGCAATTTTTATCATCTTTATTGGAGTATGAACGTGTGGGAATGGGTACAAATTATGTATGAATCCCGAAGGGATTCATACAATTTGTACCCATTCCCACACGTTCATACTCCAATAAAGATTATAAAAATTGCATTCAATTCTTATAATTACATTCCGTAACTGTTTAAACTACTTTTACCAAACAACAAAGCAGAAAGACGAAATAAAACATGTACGAACGAACGAGGCGAAAAACCACCCTCACACAAAATACAAAGCGCACAACTCTGATTTTTAATTTTCACAACTTTAGAAATGGATACGAGTATTTTAGTAACGGGCTTTATGTCACAGTTGGGAAATGTCACCAAAGAAACAGCAGCGCAGCAGAGTTGATCACTGTGAGAGGCGCTAAAAGTTAAAAACCCGCCCAAACACCACCCGAATTACATTCTGTCAACTGCGCTCTACCGTAAATGCGGGTCAAAGTTCGACCAAATGTATTCATTGGAAAATGAATTACATTTGGTCATGACGTTTTCATCCAGGTGACCAATGGGAATTGAGTATTTGGACCCAAAACGTATAACTACATTAACAATGTAATTATGAAAAGTTGAAAGAAATTGAATAAACGAATAAAGCTAACTGAAAATCCATTTAAGTTTTGAATTTCCGATTTCTTATTGTGATTGTATAATTGCGACTTATCAAATAAACATAGCCAACAAATTTTAATTTTTCAAAGACGAGCTCGTAACTATGAACGTTACGAGTTCGTCTTTGAAAAATAAAAATGTGTTGACTATGAAAATTACGAGTTCGTCCTTTAAAAATAAAAATGTGTTGGCTATGATTACTTGATAAGTCGCAGTTATACAGTCACAATAAGAAATCTGAAATTCAAAACTTAAATGGATTTTCAGTTAGTCTTATTCGTTTATTCAATTTCTTTTTTTTATTTTCTCTTTCGCTCTTTTTCCTTTTTTTAATTTATCCAGGATTTTCATTCACTACTCAGTCTGCAATGTTCCCTCAACTCATCATCGGCGTCAGATGGCGCTTCAGGACATTTAAGTCATTTAATAAGGGTTTTGATAAATAATTCGTCATTGCGGCATTTTAGGCCATCATGTAGTGTGCATTAATTTGGTCTAAGGGTGTTAGTATATTAGTATCGAATGACCTAATATATGTTATATAACAAAATTAGCCATTTGAATATCCTCCGGTGAATAATAGAAGTTCATTCCAAAATGAAATCACACACTCGATCAGCCTTCGGGATAATTTCTGTACATTATTGTCGGATTTGTTTTTATCTCTGATTGATAAGCTGTCAGAATTGTTTAAAATTCCGATTTGGCGAAAGGAAACTAGAACCCCCTCTCCCCTGAATCAAAGTAATCGTCGAGTGAAAAAAAAACTGTGTTGAAGGATTTCTATTGGCTGATATATTTGTACACTGATACATTTTCATACTAGAGAGTTAGTGTGTAGTTGGATAATCCACTGTGTGGGTGTTTTAGTAGCACTCCACTTCAACGTGTCGTACCTTGCAATTAAATTTTGACCAAACATACTAACAATATGCAAAGTTAAAAAACATATTATTATAGCCTTAAAGGATACTGTTAGTTAAAAATAAAATGAGATTCTCATATCCTTAAACGATATTGTCGGTGAAAAGAAAACTGAGATTCTCATATCCTTGAAGGACAGAGAAAGTAAAAACGATTGAGATTCTCATATCCTTAAAAAAACTCAGTTTTTTAACGAACAACACCGTATCTTTTGTCAGTATGTATTCTTAAAATTTAATTGTTAGGTACCGTGGACTGGTCATTTCCACGGGCGGACAATATTTCCACGGACGCAATAATATTAGGTTCCAAGCACTAATTACAGGAATAATCATCAAAAATTTAATTAATGAAGCACCGGGTACCACCCGGTGCTTCATTAATAAAAATTTTGCTGATGATGATTTGTATTACCTAGTAAACGCATGCGTGGACATCACTGCCCACGTGTGGAATATGACCAGTCCACGGCGACTGTACTGTATATACATGAAAGTGGAATACTGCAAAAACTATCACACAGTGGAACATCTAGCCACACATTGAAACTCTCGAGTTTCTAAAAAAGGTTCACCGTGGGAACCTCGAAAGTGAGGCAGTGCTTGTTTACTGTGGCGAGCAAGCTCTGTTTTACTGGTAAAATTGGACCCGATAACCAATGCGTGGAGTGGACGTCTACTAAAATGGGAACCATGGAAACAACGATTGGCTGCACTTGACTTCATATCCATGTTGCGGTCACGATTAGCCACTGTGCAGGAATATAATTAGTACAAAAATCGTTTTAGCATGCAGTTTCTAACTTGGTTGTTGTTCTGAAAAAGGGTGAAGAGTATATGGAAGGTACCACCTAATGAATCACTGGGTTCGACTTCTTCCACGTCTTCACAGTCAATATCCGAGCGAAGACTACACTGTGTGGGCTGTTTTTTGTAGTAATTCACTCCCTGCGTGTTGACGAATTTCAAACTCATAAATTTCAAAAGTAATTTAGGAGCGCGGTGGCAAAGTGATAGACAGACTTCTGTGCTAGAGGTCCCGAGTTCCATCCCCGACAGGGACGACCCGCGTTGTGTCCTTGGGCAAGACACTTTATCCCGGTTGCCTACATGGGGGCACGATGACACCGTGTACTAAGGCGTACTGCACGTCGATGGTGCACATGTATTCAACCGCTGTAACCTTGCTTGAGCGGAGCTTGAACAGAGTTAGAATGTTGAGGAGCTTACAGTTGCTCGTCGATGCTCGATGGTTCTCTCCGGGTACTCCGGCTTTCTCCACCCGTAAAACTGTCACGATCACGATTAGCCACTGTGCATAAGTATGTGACCTTAAACATCAATAAATAAATAAATAAATAAATATTGAGTTATAACTTACTCCCCCTTTCTTGCAAACAGATTTGCCCGCATTTCTAGCCAAAGGATATGTAACCATTTGTCTGATGCAATGTTCAATATTGCAATTCACTATTTAAGGAATAGTGCATGGCTTGGAGTTGACTACGCCCATATAGTGCCCAGTGAGGTGGTGTATTTCCCGCCCGAAGCGGAGCGAACTACACCACCTCACTGGGCACTATATGGGCGTAGTCAACGACAAGACATGCACTAATCCTTATATTATATCGAACACCCATCACGAAAAACATCTGTCCGGTTTGTTAATCTATTACCAAGGTAGCAGCTCTACCAACCAGCGTTATATAGAAAAAAATACCATGTAGTTTTTAAAAAACATTTTCTTCTTCCAAAACACGGCTAACTTGGATGATTGATATGAGCAGAAGACAGATTTTGAATCGGTCGGCAAGGGTAAACAAAACATTTCCCACAAACGGAACTGTGTATTCTGGAATCGCGCAACTGGCGAATGAAAACTAAAATTTTCGAAATTTGACAACGCAGTTTGATAATTTCCACACATTTGTCACACATATACATTACCGAATGGGACAGCACGGGATACAAACTCCGAAGATTCAACTGAATTCCATTATTTATTCGTTTACTGCCCAAAACATACAATTAAATAGCGAAATAACATGAGCAGCGAAACAAACGATTTTTCATATCCGGACGCGTTCTTATAAACGTTGGACCCAGGTATGGATCATTCTCTTCGAAACGAGATATGGATCATCTTCTCAAGGAATAAAATGAACCCCTCGGAAAATGTGACTTCAACAATGGAAAATCGATACATTTTTCCACAAAGATTTCTTTCCGGGTCGTTTTGTGGATGTTGTGCCTCTGTGAATCGATATTTAAATTTAGCCTGATTAGTTTTATTCGCCCAGTATGAAAAGAAAACTGATATAGTAGTGTGCTAAAAATAGAAAACGTGTAGTGCCTGGGTGTAGTGCCTGGTCAGTTCTGTGGATGCAAACTACACGAAATAGAGTATCATCTTTCAGCCAATCAGAATGCAAGGAAGTCACGTGAGATATAATATTCACTAATAGAGATATTCAAATTTTATTATTTTTAAATAATCCTCCAAAAACATACCTTAAATCCCCTCATTGAAACGAGCTCGCCGACCTCGTTTCAATGAGAGAACATAAGCTATATTTTTGAGACGGAACCTTTTGAGTTGTACAAGAATTGTTAGTCACTGTAATGATTTGTCGCGGTAGATATGAAGATTATTTATTTATTTATTTATTTATTTATTTATTTATTTATTTATTTATTTATTTATTTATTTATTTATTTATTTATTTAATTATTTATTTATTAGGGTTTAACGACATTTTAACAGCCAGGGTCACATCAACACCTTGACAGTTTTACGGGTGGAGGAAGCCGGGGTATCCGGAGAGAACCACCGAACAACGACGAGCAGCTGTTAGCTCTCCAACATCGTAACTCTGCTCAGCAGCACAGGCAGGGTTAGATTGGATGAATACATGTGCACCATCGACGTGCAGTACGCCTTAGTACACTGCGTCATCGTGCCCCCATGTAGGCAATCGGAGTTAAGTGCCTTGCCCAAGGAGACAACGCGGGAGTGCGAATCAGTCGCTGAAATAGTCACCCATCCGGTTACTAACCGCGCTCGACGTTGCTTAACTTCGGTGATCTGACGAGAACCGATAAAAGATTAAAAGCGTGACTCTCTTTACGTCTGATCCAAATATAAGGCAAATTTCCGTTGCGTGCCTTTAAATTTGGTCTGTATTGTGAAAAACAAAATAATTAAAGAAGTGTCCCACGGTCTTTATTTGAACGACTTTACTGCTGCGCATCTTGACTGCTCACTTTTCAAGCATGTGCCTCTCCTCGAACAACAGTCCGTCACCCGAAATCTCATTTCTGAATTCACTTTATACTTGGCATTTAAACTGGTAGTGTGCTACAAGGATGTAAAAGGATGTTGAAAAAGGATTATAGTATAGACTAAAAACGATATGTCATTTAAATGTTTTCTATTCAAACAATTAAAATTCTTTTGAATGTCAAAACAAAAATGTCGCCCGCTTCGTCGTAATTATTGCGTGGGCTAGAAAAAAGAGAGTTTTGTATTTGTTCTATTGATAGAGATCGAAAAGCCGATTCCTGTCTGCCCGAATGTTGTAATTGGTACACATACTCGCCTATTGAAATTCTGTTAGCCCCATCACTTGTAAAGCATGCGCATTTCTTTCTGCCTCTTCCAATTAAACAAAACACTTAGACAAGCATCACACAACAGATCAAAATGTTTTACGAGTTGCTGTCCTTGTCGAGTTTTTACCACTAAAACACCCGTGAAGTGGTTTGTCGAAGCAAAGAAGAGCATTTCAGATCTGTAAAGAGACATGGAAACCACCAGTTAAGTTTCATGTACATCGGAATCGCGATCCAGTCAAAATTCTCTACTCGCTTTTTCCAACCACAATACTAGAATCTCACGCGCCAAAGGAGACTGGAAAATATTACACCTCAGAAGACAGTTTTGTTTCTTCTTTCAGGATTCGGTCTTGATTTTTCCAGTATTTCGTTTATAAAATTTCTGGTGTGTCCACCAACATAGCTGACAAGTTTCGTCAGTGGAAAAGACTTGCAGGAAAGTTATCTCCCCTTATTTTACTAGAGTTGTCAGTAAATTTAACACTATGGATATGGGAATCTCATACAAAAATAAAATTTTGAAATGTTAGCGAAGTTGTATCATCGACGTGCGCATCATTTCACAAACACCAGGCATTTTCTTTAGAGTCAGGTTGGGTAGTATAAAAATAAGGAACCGGCTCTTCACAATTTTTTCCTAATCAGTTTGAACGTTTGACTATATTATTCTCTAATTAACCATTTACCTAACATGAAAAGCAGACGACACTTGCAAAAAAAATTCTTGAACAACTATTTTTTTTCATTTTTGTCTTAAAAACATAGATTATGACCCCTCTTTGGAACGAGCTCGTCGAGCTCGTTCCAAAGAGGGGTCATAACCTATGTTTTTGAGACAAAAAATGAAAAAAATAATGAAAATTAACTGGCGAATTTTGAGAATAACGCTGGCCGGTTCTGGTCGTTATGTTAGGTAAAGGATTAAACCCATTTAAAAATAGGAAAACGGCGCTTTCGCCATCTTTTCATATTCTGAAACATTTTTCTGTTCACTATATCAACTGTCAGCGCACTGTGACATATAATACAGACAATATCCATTAATATTAAAACGTCTATGAAGGAAAATCTGCAATTTGTTTCCTTGGAAGAATATAAACTTCCAAATTACTGTAAAAAAAAACCTTCGTTAAATAAAGAGCCAAAGTGAGCCGTTATTTATTTAGTTGCTTCTAACTAGCTTGCCACAAGAAGCCAGGTTTCCTTTCTAACTTTTAGTCACCCAAAACAACAGACAGATCAGAGAGCTGTCTATTGTTTTCGTTTATAAAACGTAACAAAAGGAAACTTTGCTTTATTTTCTACTGGTGTCATGTGTGTTTTCTCAACAATTATATGAATTTAATTGGACCTTCCTTCCCCGACCTATAATTTCAGAGGAGTTAATTTTATCGAAGGTCGATTTTCAATACGGGATAAGTTAGGGATGTGTAAGCGCTGAGTTATCTCAACCCGATCGAGAAATAGACAGAACGCGATGTGTTTGTTGAATCGATGGGTATTTTACATAACGAGTTGGAATGGCGTATTCATATTTCACGAGAGTCGCGTTCTGTGTTTATTACACATCTCATGCATAAAAATTCATTTAAATAAACAAATTTCAATTCTGATGTTTAAACCCAAAGGTGAAGAGTACGTTTGTTTTGTTTGAAGATGTGCTGATCAATGAATCGATAAAAAAATCAAAACAGCCTTTTGGGAATCAGTCTAAATTACATTCGTTATCTTTTCTATTGGGCGTGTTTGTTGAAATTCGTATCGCTGTGTCTCCTCGGCTGATGTCCATTCACGCCTAACCATTTGATGGCCATCACTGTTAGTTAAAGTATAAGTACAAATATTGGCAGATTTGCAAAACAGTTGTGAGAATACTTTTTTAAAAGAAGTTCGAAACATGTCAGGATGTTCGAAGATTTACCGAAATAAAGTAGACCAAATGAGAAGCCGCGGGACTGGGTTAATGTTGTGGTTGGAAATGATTTGTTTTTTTTAATATTATCTCATTTTTGGTTAACTAATTTTTTTGTGAACCGACTTTATTTTGCTTTGGACGTTTTCATTGTCACACAACGCGACAGACGATCGATAATTGTATAACGAAATAGGACACTTTTCGAAACGTAACAAATTACTCGAGGGAAATGAACTAGTATAAACGGTGCTGGGAAAAAAGGTCCGACTTGTGTATCACCAGTTGAATACAGAAACGGCGATTCCGGTAAATACAAGGGTTTGAAGTTT